>PVLC010005277.1:0-41646 GCA_004027655.1 Graphiurus murinus | reverse complement strand
AATCTTACCATTGGCCAATAAGTTTCATGAAATCAGACTTCAAGTTGGAAATTAAAGAAGAAGTCATCTATGGTAGTTTTTTGTTTGTTTTTGGTGTTAATGCCCAGAAATTTTGTACACTCCTTCCATCAAAAATAGGATTTTCCTTACCCAAAGCATCTATATGGGCTTCTGACTCACATGCAAATACAATAGTATATGAAAAATGAAGTAGCTAAGTCTGGAGACTCTGTCATAGGGGGCAATACAGTGTTTGCCTTGCACACGGAGACACGTGCTTTTATGTCCCTGAGCTGCCATGTGAGAAGCCAACTACTCTGAAGCACCATGCTGCGAGGAGGCTGAGGACACAGAAAGAGGCCACATGGGCATGCTCTGGTTGGCAGCTCCAGCCGACTACAGCAAAACTTGGCCAGGCCAGTGCGCTGCCATGGGACCCAACGCGGTGCAGCCGCTGTGGGACACAGCTCCAGGTCATACACAACTGCGAGTGTTGGGGACACCTCAAGTGAGAAGCACTCAGGCAAACCCCGAGTTCCTGACCCACAAAAAGATGAGCAAAATAAAGCTTTTGAGCCAGGCATGGTGAAACACGCCTGTAATCCCAGTACTTGGGAGGCTGAGATAGGAGGATTGCAGGTTCGAGCCCAACCTCAGTAACTTAGTGACTCTGTTTCAAAATAAAATAAAATAGGGCTGGGGGTGTAGCTCAGAGGTAGAATGCTCCTGTGTTTAATCCTCAGTACCACACTAAATAAATAAATAACTTTCATTTTAGCTCTATAAATTAGGGGGTAAAGTTTAATGTAGGATAGATAACTATCAAATCCAAGTTTTCACTTTGGGTTGAGTCTTTTGGAATTAAAAGGCTCTGGTTATTAAAATGGTGCACAGCTCTGTTTTCCATATGTCAAATGGTATTTTTTTTTAAGGTTAAGCAGCCTTTTTAAAAAATGGAGATAGATGTATCTAGATATCGTTTTTTGAAAATAAAATATTTCAGTTGGGAAAAATAAAAGGCTCTAGTTAAAGGGATCCCTCCTCACATGTGAGCCATGTGTTGGATATCAGTATTTTGCTCTTCATGTTAGAGTAAATACTTCACTCTAACTTTGAGCCAAAATTCTAGGTTACCCTCCTCTGTCTTCTAAAACGTAAACATAGGCAAGTGTCTCCCTGTCTCCCTTGGTCTTTTATTTTTTTTTTCCTGTATGAAAATAAAACTCTGTACACAGCCTTGCCTCAAAAGATGATTTTCAGAATTCTTTGTGCCTTCCACCAAACATATTCCAATTAGAAAAGCCTTAAAATATAATGCAAGGAATTCACCACTTCCTTCCATAAATCATTTCACTTCACAAGAACAGAATTTAGTGAAATGGTCTTTTCTATTGCTTCCATTGTGCTAGACACAATATTTCACTAATGCAACATAAGATTGTGCTAGCCTATTTTCCCCACAGCCACATCATACTATTGGCTTATTTTATGGTTGTCATCAGATGGAAATCCCAGAACTCTGCCATCTGTGCTGTGGCCAAGCCAGCTCACTCACATGCAGCTGACTTTCTGAACCTAAACAGAACTTGAGACTTGTTTCTGCTTAATCTCACTTCATTGGCTTTATTCTGATGTGTCTCTGTTAGTTGACATCACCTTTATTTTGGGGTCTGTCACTTGTAGCTTTGGCGATGTAACCCATCTAAGCATCCTCCCTTCTAAAAGTCTACCAACATCATCAATACAAATACCAAGTCAATGAAACTAAGACTACACACAAACTCCATTAGAAAACTGCAGAACCATTTGTCAAAATGCAACACACATGGGGTTAAATCACTAAATATCAACAGCTCTATCACTCAATTCACTACGAAACCATGAAATTCTCCCCAAAGTGTTGTCATACGCATTGATGTAATTAAAAACACTGAAATGTATTCTATCCATGGAATTTTCTCTTCTCTAGAGATTATAACAAAATGGGAAACCATGTGGATTTAACATGATTTGCTTTGAATGAATAGATGCTAGCTCCTAGAGTTTATCTATACACCCTTCCAAAGGTGTATAAAGTACATTCATGATAATATATTCTAGGATATTGTATTAAGCTAAGAAAGAAAAGACAATAATCCTCAGGTTAAGACTTAATCACTATTTCTTAAAGACAGTGCATAATTTTTATATTTCAGACTTCTATCCAAAATCCTATTCCCTGATATTTTTTAGAAATTAGATTATAACTACCTTATATTAGTAGATGATAAATATGTATTGAATGAACTAGTTAATAAGTGAGTGAAAAGATGTGTGAGGTATTCCTTTATCCTATTTTCTTCATCAGCAAACCGCTTTATGCAACTCACTAACTGCTGACTTGATTTGTAGTTTCCTCTCTATTTCCTGCTCATCAGAGCAGATCTTGCCCACCTTCCTCCATGCTGTATTCACTGTACCTAAGATAGAGCCCAAGGTTTTCTACACCTACTACATAGAGACATGCTCAATGAGAAAGAATATTGTTTAATTTTAATTTATTTTATTTTTATATTTTGGTACTGGTAATTGAATCCAGGGGCATTCTACCTCCAAGCTACACCTCCAGTCCTTTTTAGTTTTTATTTTGAAATAGAGTCTCACTAAGTTGCTGAGGCTGGCCTTGAATTTTCAAACCTCCTGTCCCAGCCTCCCATGCACTGGGGTTACAGGCATGCTCCGCTGTGCCAAGGTTAACCTTATTTTTAAATTGACACAATTTTGCACTTTTTTATGAGGTTGTAATTCAATACATATATATATATATATATATATATATATATATATATATATAGTGTACTAATCAAATTGGGTAATTAGCATTTTCATCTCCTTGAATGCTATCATTTCTGTGTTGGGGATCTTAAAACTTTTCTAGTTATTTTGAAATGTCTAATTATTTATCATAGACTATCGTTGCCCTACTGCACCATGTAAGATTTTAACTCCTCTCCCCCTCAACTGCTTTTGGCACTCATTATCCGCCTACTTACTCTGCCACTTTCATCCATCGCTCCTTGTTCTCTAGTGACCTCTCTTCTACTCTCTACTTTTATGTCATCAACTTCTTCAGCTCACACAAGGAGTGAGAATAGTATTTGTCTATCTGTGCCTGGATTATTTCATTTAGCATAACGTTGTCTAGTTCTATTCCTTTTGCTACAAATGATAAGATCCCATCCTTTTCATTGCTGAATAATATTCTACTATGTACATATACGGCACATTCTATCCATTCATCTCTTGGTGGTCATCTTGGCTGATTAGATATCTTGTCTACTGTGAATAGTTCTGCAATAAGCATGGGTGTGCAGGCATCTCTTTGATATAATGATTTCAATTCTTTTGAATATAATGCCAGTAGTGAGACTCTATCTCAGATGAGATGGTACTCATTGTGGTTTAGATTTTCATTCCTCTGACAATTATTGATGTTTAACATTTTTAATATACTCCCTGGCCATTTGTATGTCTTCTGTTGAGAAATGTATGTTCAGATCATTTGCTTTTTTCGTCAGATTATTTGGTCCATTGTAGCCAAGTTGTTTGAGTGAGGATAAAGGTTTAATCAAGTTGGCCCTTTGGTCTCAAGAGCCCTCAATTTCTTAATATTTTCTTATGATACTCAGTGTACTCCTTCCAGTTAGAAAAACCTTCTCCTTAATGAAAAAGATATACAATGTTTTAGTTTTCTCTCTGTGATTTGCTAATGTATTTCCAAGAAGCACTATGTCAAATGTTCTTTTAAAGCTGATGTTTTAAATTATGGTCCCCAAGAAGCAGTGTCCAAATGCAAGCCCTTTACTTTGGAGGCAACACCAGGTAGGAGAAATTGAGAGAGAGCTGGAAGTAAGATAGGTAGAAGAAGAATGAAGAATGGAGCTCTTCCAACAGAACCTGTAAGAATGTCTCCTTCTGTCTTCACAGTTGGGGTAGTCTTCAGGTGGACTGCAGGAGGTCAATGTGATATAGGATACAAGAAATAAATAGGCAGAAAGGAAAAGAAAAATATGACTTTAATATAAGAACCTGGTGCTGAAGTGACTCAACCTTTTCTACCCAAACCAGTTCTTTTCCCCAGGCCTGTCTCTCCCTAATTCCTGAGAAATCTGTAGATCCTAGAGTTAGCTGAAAGAAACTGTAACTGTCCTGTGCATTGTTAGCAAGACAGATAGGGTAATCTTGAGAAATCTATAATTTAGGACATTCTTCGCCTATTGATTAATTAGATAATGGAGACCTTGATCAGCCTGAGGACCCTAAGGATGACGAGACCACCAGAAACTGGACTACCAGACTCAGGTCATACTCACATATCTGCTCCTGCCCACCGCTCATGAAAGTCCCCTGCAAAAAGAGAGCCCTGCACTCCCCAAGACGTCTCTCTCCCTCTCAAGGTGGCCTGCATTCTCTCTTGAACGTGTATCATTTCCTTCCTAAATAAAGCTCTGCATGTTTCTTCCTGGTGCGTGCTGAAGTCCTCTTCTGCCACAGAAGTCAAGGACCCCACCAATCCTGAGTTACTGAGTTGAGGAATCAACCCATCACCCCCAACAGTTGGAGGAACCTATGCTTTGGTGACTTCCCATTTCAAACATGTTTCCCACTTTTCCCAACAGAGCTAACTTCTCTCCTTTAGCGATCTAAGGAGGATAGATTCTTCCCATCCTGTCAAAATAGATTGGAACAGAACATCTGTGTATATACGACTCCTGTTTCAGAAAGGAAGAGATTCTCAATGAAATTGTTTTGCATGTATTGTTTTCCCCATTTTTCTTTACTTAGGTCTTTTATTTAGCCCTACAGTAGCGAAACAGTAGCTAGAAATTATTTGTAATATTCTGCAAATATTTCCAAAAAAGCATGAAAAGCACCGGCCACAACCCCAAAGTGACTCATGCCTGATGGTATTAAAAGGTCCATGTCAGTTGGTAGATTACTGGGCTGTCTTTCTTTATCTCATCCTATTTGCTAATCTACTGTTCTGGTCTTTGAGACACAGGGGGAAAAAATGTGCTCATTAGAAATGCAGTACCTTCTAGCTTTGGTGGTAAAAATATCCATATGTCATCTAATTAGCTTTATAGGCTTATTGAAACTATCCCCATCCTTCTATTTCCTTGACATTGATATGAGTCCTTGGCCATTCTAACCTGTTTCTACCAGTAATAAAGCCAACTGAAAAAAATATTCTTCAATTCTACTATAAAGTAAGGTCAGTTAAAGGTAAAAAGTTACTGAAATATTATTAATGATAAATCTTCTGCATGAATAGCAAGACACTGAATAAGATTATGATTTAATTTGTCTTTTATAATTGTAGAGAAAACATCCAAATGAAGCAGAATAAAATCTTGGAAACAATTGAAAAAGCACAAAATATGTCCTTATAATTCTGCCTGCTCAGTACAGTCAAGTTAAACTTTTTAAAGTTATCACAAAGCTCATTTAAGTTCACATACATGAAAGACACCAAACTCAGATGACAATATCCAATGAATTGTAATTATTTTTTGGTGGTACTGGGGTTGAGCCCAGGCACATTCTACTTCTGAGCTATACTCACAGCCCTGTTTTTTATTTTCTAATTTGAATCAAGATCTCACTAAGTTGTAGAGGGCCTCGCTAAGTTGCTGAGGCAGGTCTTGCACCTGAAATCCTCCTCTGTCAGCCTCCCAAGTACTGAGATTATAGGCCTTTGCCACTTTACCGAGCTGATTTATCATTCTGGAAATGGTTTTGTGTTTGTATTATTTCAAATTGCTTCCAATTAATATTTCTTTGATTCACATTTGGACCCAAAGGAAAAGTAATTACCCAAAATTACTATAAACATTTTGTAAACACTGTATAAAAGAAAGGAGGAAGGGGAGGAGGAGAAGTAGGAGGAGGAAGAAGACTTTTCCTTTGCTTCCATGGCATCAGGAAGTCTAACCATACAGTATTTCCAAACTACACCCAGCCCAGAATAAATACAAGTAGGAGATGGCATCGCAACGTGGATGCCCCAAGTTCACGAGGCTGACTCCTAAGAGTCATCCTCACCACATCTTTACCTTGGAAATTACATCTGAAGTGCCTGGATCAATCCCTTGAGTGGCATATGTTGCAATTTTTGTCTCATTCCATGGTAACTGTAACAATGTTTATTCATGACTTACTATTATGATGAACATAAAGAACTTTGGACATAAATATTTGGCAAAAAGAATGAAATTGCCTAACTCTGGTGGCTGTTGTTGTGCTGACTCCTGGGAAACCATCGTGAAATAGAAAGATTAAGTAACTATGTCCTCAATTACACTCTAGAATTAAACCATGGTTTAATAGAATGACTTCCACTTGCCTGGAAGCTAAAAGATGTGGACTCCTATCCTGCTTTGTGATTGACCCTTTGTTTTAATTTGAATAAGATGATCAACCTTGCTGAACCTTAGTTTAGCTATAAAATAAGAGATGGTTTATTTTAGTAGCACTGAAGTCCCTTTCATCAATAAAAATATAAATTATTAGAAATTATTAGTCTATATTTTAAGAGTGAATGAAAAAACTGTGGACCATACAATTTACACATATCCCCCTCCCCAACAATCCTTTTTTTTTTTTTTTTTGTAGTACTAAACCCAGGGTGGGGGGGGGCATAATACATCTGAGCTATGTCCCAGTCCTTTCTTATTTTTTATTTATTTTTGGTTTTGAAATAGGGTGAGCTATGTCCCAGCCCTTTCTTATTTTTTATTTATTTTTGGTTTTGAAACAGGGTTTTGCTAGGTTGCTGTCTTGCTAAATTGCCGAGACTGGCTTCAAACCTTCAATCCTCCTGCCTCAGCCTCCCGAGTGTGTGCCACCAAGCCCACTGAAGTCCCTTTCATCAATAAAAATCCAACAATCTTATTCATGACCTGAAGCATTTGGAAAATGTCAGCCACCAATTCTGAATCACTAATTAAATTCTTGGATACTCATCTGAACAAAGGAAAATACAATAGCCTACAAATGCCACAAACTAATTATTATCCAGCAAATATTTACTGAGAAGCTGCTAGAAATAATAACTAAAACTGAGTGGTATCAGCCTCATAGAAAAATAACTAGGAGCAAGTGGATGATCTTCCTCATTATACTTTGGAATATTACTAAGTAGTGGAATTCATAGATACTGGGTCACAGAAGATCTCACCCCCCCCCCGATCTAGGTCTTGTTAGGTCCCAGAAGGATAGGGTCAGCATGCTCAAGAGGGGAGGGTAACGTGTTAGACAGGAACCACTTCAGTCAGCTCTAGTACCTCAGGGCTTTAACCTTGTCTCTAGCACTTGTCTCTAGTACAATTAGATCCACAAGCCTTAGTTTAGCTAAAAAATAAGAAGTGGTCCTTGAGATGTGTCTTCAAGAATAGAAGAGATGTGACTATCAGGCTTAATTGTGACCAGCATTCAGTTCTCTCCAATAACTCTACTTCCACTGTGTTCCCAACAATTAATCTATCTTCTGTTTCAAATTTAACTTTCCACCTCTCATTGTTAAGCATGAGAAATACAATCACACTCCAGTATTAAAGTAATATTATTTTTTGACAGTTCTTGGTAGACAGGCAATCTGTACTCACAAAACACTGAAGGGGGCAGGGGTTGATAATGAACTTGTGATCATGCTAGACGTTCCTAAGGAAAGCTACACATCATGATTGAGCTTTTTTCAAATCAGATGTCAACACACTTACCCTTCCTTCAGTCTTCCTGTCCTTCTAATTCTTGTCTTCCTTCTTCTTCCTTTTCATTCAATAACATTAATTTACTGACATAGGTTTGAGTTTTAAGAATTGTTGTTCATTGGATGTTAGAAGAAGAATTTAAAAGAGAAAAAATAATGTTATTTGCAAACATGAGTGTATCACTATGACTCTCACTCTCAGGTACGGGCAGGGAGAGGGAGAGGACAGTGTGAGGAAGGAAACACTGATGTATGGGAAGGAGAGAAAAGTGGGGAAGTGCGAGGAGGGAAACACCAAGTGATGTTGTATGCATGCATGAATATGGCACTTTAAATCATACTATGACATGTAACTAAAACACACCAATAAAAATTTTTAAAAAATAAAAGATACCAGTGATTTGAGTTACCATGTTGGAGAGAAAACAACCAGGAACTAAACAGAAAGAGAAGACTGAAGATCTCAGGCCTTTCCAGGTCTTATATTTGAATATTCCCTATTCAGGTCCGGGGAGAGGGCAAGCCTTCAGATGAGTCCAGATCTCTTCCTTCCAACTATCACAGAAATGATAGGGCAGAGCTGAGGTGACATCCATGCCAAGTTCTGTGCAGACTGCAAATTTAAAAGCAAAATAGTTATTGCTGTTTTCTAGAAAGAGAGAGAGAGTTCAGTGATTAAGTTGGGCTGGGGGATTACATAGACTGTAGTATTCTATACAGTGTATAGAATAGTGATACCAACTAAGATGCAACTAGAAACTCAAGATGCATCCAGATCAGGAAGATTTCCAAAGGATGCTAAGGTCCTGTGAAAGTTTTTGAGGTTTCTTAAAGTTAGCATTATGGATAAAAATTAAACTTTAGGATGATTGTGTGTACTCTATTTCCTCATGTATACTAAATCATATGTACATTGTAAACAACATTTAAGCTAAAAGTATATGATTTAGTATTTTGGCAGTCAGCTTTTCATTACTGTAATAAATATCTGCAATACATCAACTTATAAAGATAAAAGGTTCATCTTGACTCACAGGTTTGAAGGTTCCAGTCTGTCATCTATTGGCAATAGTGTTGGGACTGTGGGAGAGAGCGCATCAAGGCAGCAGCATGTGGTGGAGCAAAGCTACTCACCTCATGGCCAGGAAGCAAGACAGAGGAAGAGGAAGGCTCCACAATTCCCTTAAAGGGTACACCCCTCACCCCCTAAAGACCTTCCACTAAGGCTCACCTCTTAAAGTTTCTACCACCTCAGCACCAAGCAAGGGAGAAAGCCTCAACACATGAGCCTTTGGGGATATTTCAGATCCAAACTATAGCAAATACTCAGAACTTTTCTCCAAGAGAGCACACATTTCTCATCAGTGCACAGAAGTAAAGTACTTGGAAAGAAATGAATAATGTTTACTCACAAAAAGATAACAGAAGGGAGACGGGGGTGTGGACCAGCCCATGCATCATGGAAGCAGGAAGGAAAAGAAAGAACAGCGATGGCTCTAATTCATCTGGGACCTTTCCTCAGGGGTAGAGTTTGGCTCTCGGGTGGCCAGCAAGTCAACACTGGCAGCCATTCAAGCAGCAGAGCCATCTCCAGGAAGCTACTGAAACTACAGAAGACTGTGAAACACATGTGCCTGGATTTCAGTAACATTTCCAAGAAATGTCAGTAGTCCTTTCCCAACACCTCCCTCTGCAAGGAATGGAAACGAGACAAGGAGGACTCAGAACATCTCGCAGGGACTTTGCTGCTATCCCAGAATAGGAGAGGTGCTTAATATTCAGCCTGGCTTCTGGGAGGACCTTTGCCTGCAGGAGAGTCAGGGATCCTAGGATACCGCAGCTCAGGAGGAGACACAGCTGCATGAGGAGAGAGGGAGCTTGTGCCTGTGCATAGGTGTGTGTTCGAAGCAGAAAACAAGCACAAAATCACACAGCCTTCTGGTGTAATGGGGTTGCCTGAGTTGAGTGCTTGGGCCATGTGGTTTGGCCCTGCAGCCTTCACCTGAGCCGGGGATCCCTCCCTCCCCTCTTTGCTTCAGTTCAGTGTTTTGCTTGAATCTGAGTCATGAGCTCCTTAAGCTGGCAGGAAATGGATAGTCGGATAGTCAGGCTGGCAGCTCCCTCTCCCTCAAGCAAAGGAGTGTCTTGGCTGACACCTTCGCAACCTCATTCATCCCCAGACTCACAACAGAACCAATGAATATTAGCAGAACAGGGCTGAGCTACTCTTACAAAGCAGGAGAAAGGAAAAGTCATCCTGGAGAAGTCTCTTAGCTAAAGCCATAGTAAAAAAAAAATAGTGGCTTAAGAAATTACCCCAGCCATTCACCAAGTCCCTCCAATGTTCTAGGTGTGTTACCTCCAACTGGCCTATGAATACTCTCTAATCTAGCTCCCACGCTAGTTCCATAGGTTCTCTTTCTTCATCAAGCTTCTGATTGACTCTTCCCTCTAGCAATCTTCATCCTCTGTCCTACTTCTTCTAAGCCACAGCTATTCCAATAGTTAAGTTCACACAGGGTTGTTCCTTATTTGTGAGCAAAATTATGAGCTACAATCTGAATAAATCAGGGAAAAGTCTCTTTCCTGACCTGTTCCACCAGAATTTATGATTGACCATGTTAGGAAGAGAACAAACATGATCATAGAGGGAGGAAACATCAGTCACTGATACCCCAGCTCCAATCAGTTACCAAATTAACTCCATAGGATCCAGGGCATCAGCGAAGAGGAAATAAGATTGGGGGAAAGGAGAAAAATTGGAAGCGGAAGGTGTGAAAGTTGTCCCATGATTTCTACAATGTGGTCAACCCTGTCATTCAGGTGAAGGGAGAGTGGGGGATTGAACACCTGGATAGAGAGAATCTGCCTAAAGAACTATCGGGTGTTGAAAAGCAATGGCAGAAGATTGGAAACAATCTTGAATTCCTTCTTAGTTTTTCCTTCAATCAACCTGGTCACTTAAGTTTAGGATTGAGCCTTGGCAGGTTTTCTGCATGTAGACCCCAACAGAAAAAAATCTGTTTCTCTCAAATCAGTTCCAACATTCCATTTGCCCCTCTCCTGATTTCCTGTTTCCCTCCCCACCTCCCACCACCATTTCCCTTCCCCTGGCTCTCACCCTCCTCTTCTGCAGGCTCCTCAGACTCCACTCCTGACATGTGGTGAGACTCCCAGGTTCAGAGCCCCTGGCCTGTTTTTACCCACTGTTCCTCCATCTCTTCCTGGCTGTGCATTGTCTGGTACCTTCTGATTGCTCAGACCAGACCTCTGCTGTCAATCAACTGCTTGACCACCAGAAGGCAGACTTCAGTCACCCAATGTAAGGGAAGAAAAAACAAAACAATCTCAAAAGTATTTGAAATGGGTTGTGCTCAAAAGGTTAAAATTGGTGAATGCTGAGTGTGTAAAAATAACATCTCCCAGTATCCTAGAGAGAACTTTGCAAAGCAGCTATATTTCCTATATTAGAAATATATGCAGTTTTGTTATGAATCGAGCTCTTTCTTCTTGCAGACACTAGCTCTTTGTTTATTTCAGATATGAACAGCCACACAGCTGCTCCCAGCTCAATATTTGCAGCATATTAGTTATGAGAGATAACATTGAATTATTAATATAAATAATGTGTTACTACTGCCCCCTTGTATGTGTAAGGGCTCTTGGAAAATAGTCTTTATACTTAGTATGAAGTGATTTTAGAACCAAATTTCCATAGTGGAGATGAAAATACACTCATAACTATCAGGTTAAATAAGTCCCTTTCTCCCTTTTTGATGGCTTTAGATGATATACTCCTCCAAACTTTCTCCAGTTGTCTGTTAGGAACATTGGATTGCCAACCGTCCTGCAGGCAGATGATCTTAGAGTAACTCATCCAATCAAAGACCTTGTCTTGGTGTTGGAGCATTGCGGATCCATCTGAAAGCTTTAGTGTAGGAATCTAAAGGGCTAGATGCAATCAACCAGGGAGCAAAAATATTAATAACAAGTTCTTCTAGGAAAAATAAGACCCCAAAGGAGAACTTCTTTAATTTAAAAAATTTAGGAAAGAACAACTCAATGAAATGTGACTTACAGAAGGAAAAATAGAGGCAAATCCCTTGAGTACCTATATTCTTATCATAAATCTGTCTCTAATGAGATGCATCACCTGAAGCAGAATTAACTGCTTCTGAAGTCCCATGATGTGATGTACTATATTCTATGGAGGATACTCCTATTCTATATACTAGTCCCTCTGAGTTCAGCTTCCAAGAACTGTTGCAACCAAGTGTACGTAGTTCATGCAAAAATAAGAACCAGTGAAATAAATGCTGTATTTGCATTTTCGAACTCTTTGCAGAAGGTAGAGAATCCCTACTAGTACTTTTTTAAAGGTTCCCCTTCTGCTTCCACAGAGGGGCGAACATGGCAGCCACTCCCAAGGCAGCATCTTCTAAACAGCAAGAGGATATTTGCCTCCCAGGTTTCTGTCCCCCAAACTTTTGCTCCTCATCCCTGCCCTCAGTCACACTGGTACAATTGATCCACTTCTTTTTGCTAATCCCTCCCCTTCTCTTCTCACCTCTCAGATCCTGTCCTTTCATATCCATGCTTTAGTTCTCTATGCAAATGCCAGAAGGACTGGATAAGCCCTCCTCGAATGACCGAACTGAAGACCTAGAGCTCCACGTATCCTGCGGCAGGTGTGAGGGACTGAGCGCACACGCAGGAATGGTTCCTTTCCTCTACAATAGTGACTCATGCATGCTTTTAAGTAGAAATGGTAAGAAAAATAATGTAGTACCTTCTAAAGGCTTCCCCAGACAGAATTCTTAAACTTTAATGAATTATTGGAAGGAATTGTACATTGCAGTAGACTGTATGGCATTCAGTGAAAACTTAATGTACTAGCATTGCTAATATCCATGTAGATGATGTCATAGCTCTAGTTCTTTCTTCTCAGTACTCTGTCCTTTTTTATGAACTGGGGATTGAACCCAGGAGCATTTAGGATCTCACTGAATTGCTGAGGGATTTGCAAGTTGCTGAGCTGACCTTGAACCTGTGATCCTCCTGTGTCGGCCTCCCAGGTACTGGGAGTACAGGAGTGCACCACCATGCCAGGCTAGTACTCTGTCCTTTAATACCTTGGTCTCTGTGGACTTTTGAGTTCATCTTTCGTACTCCAAATGTGCACCAAGCTTTGCCTGGGTTCTCCTTCCTGATCAATAGCCTGGAAACTCCCAAGGATGTAATCTGGGGCAATTGCAGGGTTCTTCACACTCCTTGTACACCCTGCCCTCTGTTACCTGATAATCAATGTCTTAAAAACTATTTTCTTTTTTCTGTCTTGTTATTTGGTAATTTCAAGGGATCATGTAAATATAATTCTTCTTAACCTCATCTTAGCCAGAAGTCCTGCCTATAATGAACTTAACACAAGCCCAGACTGGATTTGGTGAATTAAATTGCTTGAGGGCCGCAGGAGTAGACACACAATGGCCCTTCTGCACCAAAACTAGATGAAGAAAAAGAACCAGTATACTTCATTATGCTTTGTGGCTTTTAATATCCAAAATATCTAAGGAATTCAAACAACTATCTAGTAAAGCCATGTAGTGAAAAAATGATTAAAAATGGGTCTGAGCCGGGCGTGGTGGCGCACGCTTGTAATCCCAGCATTCGGGAGGCTGAGACCAGAGGATCCGGGTTCGCGGCCAGCCTCAGCTACCTAAGTGAGGCACTCCGCAACTTAGTGAGACCCAGTTTCAAAATAAAGAATAAAAAAATAGGGCTGGGGGTATAGCTCGGAGGTAGAATGTCCCTGAGTTCAATCCCCAGTACCGCAAAAAAAAAAAAAAAAAAAAAAAAAAAAAAATGGGTCTGAATAGACATTTCTCAAAGAAGACATACAGATGGTCAACAGATATATGAAAAAAAAACTTGATATCACCAATCATCAAGAAAATGCAAATCAAAACCATAATGGGATAGTTCTTCACTCCAGATAGAAGAGTTAGTTATTATCAAGAAGACGAAAGATAACAAATATTGGCAAGGATGTGGACAAATGGAAATCCTTATACACTGTTCATGGGAATAGTAAGTAGTAAAATCATTATGGGAAATAGTATGGAGGTTCCCCCAAAATCAAAAACAGAACTACTATATGGTCCATCAACACCATGAATAGGTATATAGCCAAAGGAAATGAAATCAGTGTGTCAAAGAGATATCTGTACTCACATTATTATTATTATTATTATTATCATTATTACTATTACTATTACTGTTACTACTACAGCACTAGGGATTCAACATAAAGACGTTTACCTCTGAATTACATCCCCAGTAATATTTTATTTTAAACAGGGTCTCGCTAAGTTACTGTGTGCTGGCCTCAACCTTGCAATCCTCCTGCTTCGGCCTCCCACGTACTGGGATTATAAGTGTACACCACCATGCCCAGCCTATACTTCCATTTTTATAGCAACACTATTCACAAAAGCCAAATATGTCAATCAACAGATGAATGGATAAAGAAAATGCAGCAAATATACACAATAGGATAAGCTTTAGCCATAAAAAAGAATGAAATTCTGCCATTTTCTACAACATACCAAAACTTGGAAGATATTAATTTACATTAAATAAACCAGGCACAGAAAGACAAATAGTACACTGGTTTATGGGATCTAAAAAGTTAATCACAGAGCTGAATGTGGCACACACCTGTAATCCAGTATTTGAGAGGCTGAGACAGGAGGATTGAGGGTTCAAGGACAGCCTCAGCAATGTAGTGAGACTCTCAGTAACCTAGCGAGACCCTGTTCCAGAACAAAAAATAAATTGGGCTGGGGGTGTATCTTGTAGATAAAATGTCCCTGGGTATAATTCCTAGCACTACAAGAAAACAAAAGAAAAATAATACTAGAAAAGTTAGTCACATAGAAATAAAGAATATGATTGCCAGAGGCTGGAAAGGCTAGAGAGGAAAGAGGACGGAGAAATATTGGTCAAAGAATAGATAATGATAGATAGGAAGAATTCATTTCTAGATATTTATTATATAGCAAGGTAACTATTTTTAATGGCAGTATATAAATGGCTTCCAATTTATGAGAGTTCAACTTGCAATTTTTCAACTTTATTATAGTGCAAAGGGATACAAATTTAACAGAATTGAACCCAGGGGCATTCTACTTCCAAGCTACACCCCCAAGGCCTATTTTATTTTTATTTTGAAACAGGGTCTCACTAGGTTGCTGAGAGTCTCACTACTTGTTGAAGCTATCCTCAGACCTGCAATTCTCCTGTCTCAGTCTCCCAAGTACTGGTATTTCAGGTGTATGCCACCATACCTGGCTAGAATTTGTACTGAGATATATATTAACTGTATGTTGATGGTGACTACCCATACAATCTTTCTGTTTTCCACTTTTCACATAGTATTTAATAGGTTACATGAGATAGTCAACATTTAATTATATAACAGGCTTTGTATTTGGTGATTTTCCCCAAGTATAGGCTATTGTTTGTAGTCTGAGCATATCTAAAGTAGGCGAAGGTAGGCTATGATGTTTGATAAGTTGGATGTATTAATGCATTTTTGATGAGATATTTCCCACTTATGGTGCATTAATCTGGATGTAACACTATCCTATATCGATAAGCTTCTGTACTGTATTCTTGAAAAATGTGAACACAGTTGATGTTACATATTATCACAAAAATAGTATCTATGTGAGCTAATGAATTTATTAATTAGCCAAATTTAACCACTCTACTATATCATGATGTGCAGGATAAAAATACTCAATGGCATTTGTCAATCTAAAAGTCAATCAATTAATAATCTTTAAAAATAAAATGGTACGCAGGGTGTGGTGGCGCACGCTTGTAATCCCAGCATTTGGGAGGATAAGACTGGAGGATCCAGGTTCAAGGCCAGCCTCAACTACTTAGTGAGGCACTCTGCAACTTAGTGAGACCCTGTTTCAAAATAAAAGAATAAAAAATAGGGCTGGAGGTATAGCTCGGAGGTAGAATGCCCCTGGGTTCCATCCCCAGTACCACAAAATAAAATAAAATAAAATAAAATGGTGAGCAACCTCTCCCAGGATTTATTAATTACTGAGGATTTCCATGGGAAATTACCACAAATATGATGCCTTCAAACAACAGGGTTTATTCTCTCCAAGTTCTGAAGACTAGTCATTTAAAAGCATGGTGATTTGTACTTAAGGTAATTAGAATATCTTCCTTTTACTCTAACCCACAGCATTTTGCATTGCTTTTTAAATGAGCTCAATGATGTTTGTATATTTAATTTACTTGCAAGGGCCAAGATGTTTTTCTGTAAAGGTAATTTCAGGCATCCATTTTTAGTTTAGGGATTCCTAAAAATGATGCCAGGTATGTAATTCTAATTTGCCTAACACTTGGCTGAGGAATGAATACTACTTTTCCCACCTGTGCATAAGTCACTGGAATGCTCAACTGGAGAAATTTCACTCTTTTATATGCCAGAGAGAAAAAAAGAAGTGGTGTGTCTGTAACTATAGCTATTATTAAGACAACAGCAGTTATGACTTGCACCCTTGAGTTGAGAAGTGATTAAGACATGACAGGTGTTTGACTCAGTCAGGCACATGCAGTGTGAGTGTTTGTTTTGAATGTGAGTAAACAGATGTACTCATGTGCAAAAGATGCTTCATAGACTGCTGTCTGGCCAGTTACCACTTACCCTGTCTAGAAAATTCCCCCAGCTTTCTACACTATGAGATTTGATTCTACCACTAGCCGCCCCCCCCTTCACATGTATCTAGCCCCCAAGACAGTGCACTGGCCCAATTTAGCTAGGACAATCGTATTTGGAATTAGATCAGTAATTACAGAGGCTGGGGGTCTTTGCAGCCAAGTCACAGGAATGGCCTCCCCTTTTCAAAGACTATGGGGTTTATCTTGTTTCAGTTCCACCAAATACTCAGCATCTTTCCAGTAAACCGTTTTTTTGTGGCTTAAGTCAGCCAGAGTTTATGTTTGCGGCATGAAAGCAACAGAAACTTAACTAATACAAGGCCCTAAGAACGTTTTTGGAAACATATACAAGACATTAACCTTAATTATCTCTGAGAAATAAGGGGACTGTGGGCCCTGAAGGTATAGAAGGGAACTTCCTTTATTACCTTGTCATCCACTGTACTGTTGAGTGTCGTGTTGCTATTGGCTTGTTTTAGTTTAATTTGGGGGTATTCATTCTTATGCCATGAGTATGTGTTGCTTGCATACTTTTTTCAGCTAGGTTTGAAGTAGGGTTTTTATTGTTATATTTGAAAGGGAATGAGAGTGGATTCGTAATATTTTATGGCTCCCCGTTATCCCTACACCAGTCTAGCCCCCGCCCCATTTCGGGGATGGGCAAACTGAGTCTAGAATAGCTACAACATGGCAATATTTCCACAGCTACTATAACCATGATATCATTGTTTTAGACTAGCTCAGAATTACTTTTACCTTATCATATGATGAACAATAATTTTATTTTTATGGACTAAGTGATTCAACATATTTCTGTTAAATTGCCTTATACTTTTTTTTTTTTTTCAGTACTGGGGATTGAATCCAGGGGCATTCTACCTCTGAGCTACACCCCCAGTCCTATTTTATTCTTTATTTTGAAACAGGGTCTCACTGAGTTGTGGAGAGCCTCACTAAGTAGCCGAGGCTGGCCACAAACCCGGATCCTCCAGTCTCAGCCTCCCAAGTACTGGGATTACAAGCATGCGCAACCATGCCCAGCTTGCCTTATACTTTTCTAAATAACATTCCAATTTTATCCAATTTGAGATAATCCATTTTGACTAATAATCTCCCACTTTGAGAACATCAAGTTTCGATGGACTGGTTATCAATTATTTCACGTATTAATGTGAATTGTCTAAATTGGGTTAAATTTATCCAAGCGGTTATATAAAAATCACTCTGAGTTGGGAGCTCTAGTGGAACTGTGAAAATTAAGACTCTTGGGAGTTGTAAAAAATATTCTTCTAGTTCCCTCCTCTGTCCTTCCCTACCACCATCACTCAGGAAGACAAAAATTAATATGGCTGGAAAAGTCTCATCCCCTAGAAAGAAATTAGCACTAGTCAAGACAAATGGACGAAATTATCCCTCCGTAGAAATGTCCTGTCCTGAGAGGTGACCTGCAAGTGTCTTGTCAATGGGAGCAAAGGATTTCTGGTCCAGAGAGGGGTCAGGAAAGCTGGGCTGGCGTGGCGTAATTATAAAGCAGTGACCTGTGCAGTTGTGTTTTTACCTTGCTTCAGATGATGTCACAGTGCTTTAGCAACTCATTTTAGAATAAGAATCAGAGAACAGGAATGTATCATTGTTTGTTCAGGACTGTCTTGAGAATAAGAATACCGCTCAGGATCACTCTGATTCTACACGAGGGAGCACCGTGCTTCAGACATGCAACAGGTGTTTCCCAGACCACTGAACTTCGTGTAAATAGGGTCTTGAAGAGAGACAAAGAAGGGAGGGAGGGAAATAAGGAGAGAGGAAAAAGACCAGACAAACAAAGAAAGGGAATAGGTTAGGGGGAAAGAAAGGGGAAGAAAGGAAGGAGAAACTCTCTCCCCCAAACAAGCATAATTTGGCCACTCAAAGTGTTAGAATCAGGGCAGGGGGATCCTGGTCCCTTCTCTGGTATGTTTTAATAGCATTTTCATTTACTTATGCTTTCACTTATTTGTTATGCATGCACCTTGTTTTGTAGTACATTTATTTATTAACTTACTCACTTGATTATTTATTTATTGTACTGAGTATTGAACCCAGGGCGCTCTACTTCTGAGCTACACTCACAGGCTTTTTTATTTTGAAATACTGTCTCACTAAGTTGCTGAGGGTCTCACTAAATTGCTGAGACTGGCCTTGAACCTGCAATCCTCCTATCTCCGTCTCCCAAGTACTGGGCTCCCAGGCGTGTGCCACTACACCCAGCTCCCTAGTAGTACCTTAGGTATGGAAGTTATTAGCTCACTCCTACTTAAATTCAGGACCAGCCCCTTCACCTCCTTTAGCGTCAGGTGGCTTTCCAGTTCAAGCCACAGGTCAAGTTCCTACCCTGCCACAGCCTACCAGTGCCCTGGGTCCTACTGATACTTACATAAATACTTCTGGCTTTGTCATCCTCCAAGATCCTTTTCAAGTTCTAATTCCTCCAGGAAGAGAATGGCTGCCTTTCCATCCCTGGCCCTCACCTCCTGTTCCCTTTGTCTTGCTAGTGAATGTCTCAGGCAGCTTCTTCTCTAGAACTAACTACACGTGCACCTCCGTGGGAGAACAAATAATGCTGTGTTCATATAGGAAGTTACCCATACCGATTTTGATATTATATGTGGGGGGTGGGGAAGAGCAGAGTGAGTTCCTGAAGGAAACACCACCACTGCGCTGTGTGCAGTGGTTTCTATCTCACTGAACTTCATTAGGATGCATTACTACAATTTATCAATAAAACAACAGAGAGAATGATTTATGAAGACCCCATTGGTGTTTATCAAATTTACTGTCATTATCTGAGGGCCTTCCTCTCCCTTGTCTAAATACTGAGCTCCAGAAATGGGTGCCTGCTCGGAGTCACCTGAGTATTATCAGTCTCCCATACACACCCATTACAGACCCTCAAGAGTACTTGAGTGAAGCCAGGTGTGGTGGTGCACACCTGTAATCCTAGTTCTTGGAAGGTTGAAACAGGAGAATCTCAGGTTTGAGAACAGCCTCAGCAATGTAGTGAGACTCTTATCAACCTAGAGAGACCCTGTGTCAAAACAAAACAATAAAAAGGGCTGGAGGTGTAGCTCAGAGGTAGATTGTCCCTGGATTCAATCCCCAGTACCACACCACACACACACACACACACACACACACACACACACACACACACACCACAATACACACACATGCGCTCACATCTGAGTGAACAGATGAAGCAACACAAAGTATTGTCAGGAAAATTTATCCAAAACTTGAAAAAATACAAAATAAATACTTCTGGCGTCTCTTACAATTCTGTAGGAATGGCTGCTGATTTGCAGAGAATGAACGGCAATGTGGTCCTATTCATATCAACACAAATTATATAAATTCTGAATTCTCATTTGAACCAGTTTCAACATCTTCTGCTTTTCTCATTTAGTAATGAGTGAGTTGCATAAAATCATTGGTATGTCTTCATTTTATACCTGTGTGAATCATGATTTTACTATTTTTGAAAATTATGTTTTAACAGTATAAGAGGATATCTTGATTTAATGTGTTTATGAATAAGCTACCAAACCGCACATGTTGAGAGTGTGCCAATCGAAGATAGAGTGTATTTTCTGCTGAAAAACTTAATGTGGCAATTGTCTGGTAAGATGGAAATAAAGTTAGTATGTCTGTTAAAACCATAACACTACATTAAAACACTAACAGAATAACACAAGAGAACCCTTTAAAGCAGGTAGTTGCTTAGTGTGTATAATATATGTTATGAAATACACATTCATTCATACGCACATGTATGTGTTAAAATGCAGCTGATAAATTGTAGTCAATATTTTCCATACTCTAGCTTCAAGTTTATAGGATTGTGCGTCAGGAGTATGTATCCCACTCTATTAAACATGTGGTTAGAGGGTCACTGTTCCAATCACCGTTACTCACTCTTGCCTGTCCTTTGCTTTTCCATCACTCTCCCTCACTAAAGCGTATGTATCATCCTCCACCAGACATGATCCCAATTCATTCCAGTGGAAATAAGAACCTTTCCCAGTAAAGGCAGCTGAACAGCCCACATTAAGGAAAAAGACTCCAAATCCAATGGCCCATTACTCATAATGAATTGACGATCCGTGGAAATGACCAACCAGGTAACCAGTTAAGAGCTCAAGGGAAAGCTTTACTAAGCCAATAGAGCATCGCATTGAGCTCTTCCCTTCTCCACCCAGCCTCATACCCAGGAAGATGGATGCATTTTGTAGGGCTGCCTGTACTGTTCTTGAGAATGGGAAGTCACCTGTGTGCGTGTGTGTGTGTGTGTGTGTGTGTGTGTGTGTGTGTGTGTGTGTGTGTGTGTGTGACCAGGTATTGGACTCAGGGGCATTCTACCTCTGAGCTACACCTCAGCTCTATTTTACCTTTCAGTTTGAAACAGGGTCTCATTACGTTGTGAAGGGCCTCACTAAGCTGCTGAGGCTGGCTTCTAACCTGCAATCCTCCTGTCTCAGCCTCCCAAGTACTAGGATTACAGGCATGCACCACCAAGGTTGGCCCAGATCTCACTTTTGCAAACCCATGAACCAGAGCTTCAACATTCATTTGCAAAGAAGTGGCCCAGGAGTCACTTCTCCTGTGCAGTGTGAGTTCCTTGGGGAGACAGCCATTCTTGAGAGTACACCTTCTCCCTAAGACTGAAGTTCAAATTCTCTCCAAGTGAAGGGCATTGCAAAGTCACTAGTCTAGTACTCAGATTTTTTTAAAAGTACCACATCACTTCTGAAGACACATATTACATATGATTAGAACTTTATCCTATTTTTCTCCCTTTCTTAGCTGGCATTCCTTGGGAATGGAAAAAAAAATCAAAGGCATTCTCGCCCAGAAGTTCACATTAAAGTATGTGTAAGCATCAGATTAAAACTAACAAAGGACAGGAAGCAGGGAGTTAAGACTTTAACTCAGTCCTGAACTCACCCTATTGTGCCTAGGTACCAAGGGGTCAGGAAAGAACGCAGGGTCAGAATTAACCACTTCTGTTTCCTTTCACGGCTGAGATAGTCCCCAAGTGCCCAGAACCCATACCAGGTGGTAATCTCTGGTTTTGAAAGGCATGTTTCAACCTCACACCTTTCCAAAAGGCAAAAACATCTGTTGCCTTTGGTAAATCCCCTTTTCTACATATCTGTTTTCTGGCTGTACTGGATCCTTTCCCTTTCAAAAACTAAATAAGTAAGAAAAAGAAAAGATGCCAGAAATAAGAATGAGCAGGGATTCATTATCAGATAACAACCAGCAACTTATTTATTTTTAGTGTTCTCTTATCAGTAAGCTACTAAATTCATATTCGAGCTTAATTTTCTTAATCTAGGATGACTTTCAATATTAGGATTCTCATTCTTCTTGGTCATACTTCAAATTCATCTTACTGCAATAGTTTAAAATGTCTCCAGCATATCTGCAGGTGGGGACCCAGTACACCTTTGTCCAAAGTTCTTTCACCTCGTGCTGGGACAGACATTACTCCTGAGGGTATGCAGATGAGTCCACTACACATAACTAAGAATGTATTTTGTGTATTGCATGTGACTAAGAGTGCCTTTTGTTGATTTTATAATCATAAGCCATTGTTGGTCTGTTGAGATCCATAATATTGCTGGGAAATCAGCAGGGGTTATTAAGACTCCAAGTACCATGTGTAGCAGTAGGCATTGGTGAGGGGTGGGGGGAGAGAAACTCAGGATTCTAACAACTCAGTGTCCTGAAACTCTTCCCCTTGGGTGCACTTTTTGCTACATAACTTAAGACAGATATTCCAAGAGATGTGTCTCCAAGTATGGGAAACTATGGATAACTAACTGCTGGTCTGAATCTCCAACGTGGCTTTGCAGAGCAAGCCTGCAACTACACCAGAGGGAGCTGGGAAACTGATCCCCCTTTCCCACTGCTTCTGTAACTTGGTCTCCCTTTTCAATCAGATGGAAGCAAATGGTGGCTCCTCCCTTGACCATGAACCTCAAAGCCCTACTTTATATCCAGTAGGAGAAGCAATAATGTGGGGTAAAAACAGAAAATACCAGGATAATCAAGAAGTTTAAATAAGAAATAAGCTAATACCCAATTCCCTCAGGGAGATAAAGTTTAATTTTTTGTTTTCTTGCTTGCTAATTAATGCCTCTCACTCCCTTCTTCCCAAATGTAAACACATCTTTCATTTTCACTTAAATCTTACAAGAGGGAAACTTGGGCTTTGGAAGAATATTCCGTATTAGTCCTTCAAAGAAAGAGCTCAGCACTTTCAGCGAATGATAGACTACAAAAAAGGGAGAAATAAATTAGAAACTTAGAAAGTGATTGTGTAATTTATTACCTAAACTGGTTGAGTTTCAAGAGTCAAAAGGCACAGGACAAATGGTGAACTGAACCCAGAACAAGGACGAGACCCAAGCTAGGACCATCACAGGCAAACCTGTACACGGGGAAGTTAGGGTCAGATACAGAGGCCCCTGAAGAGCTCACGCACTGATGTTCAGGGTTGATACAGTTCAGTCATGAAGGCTGTCATCTCATCAGTAGAGAAATCCGTTGTAAAGGATTTATCTGGGCCGAAACCTGGGCTGGCGGGATGCGGCTGCACAAGGTGGGTCCCTGGGTTTAGAGTTTGTGACTGTAACTTTGAATCCTCTCTGCTCTCCTCTCCCCCCTCCTCTCCCTCCTCTCCCTTCTCTCACTCTCTCTCGCTCTCTCACTCTCTGGCTCTCTCGCTCTCGCTCCCCGTCCCCCCATGATGTGAGAGCAGTTTTGTGCTCTTTCTCTCTCCACTTCCCCACTCCATGCCCTGAGACTCAGATCCTGGCCTTACATGCTCTGGACCCAGAATCACCAAGCAACTGTGAGCAAATAAATCTTCCTTCCTCTAAGTTGTGTGATCAGGTTTCCTCGGATACAGTCATGAGAATGTTGACTAAGACTGAGGGTCTCCCCAAAGACAAAGATATAAAAGTTTAAAAAGTAATTAAAGTTTATAAAAGTTGTATCCCCCTAAAGATAGTTATAAAAGTTTCTGGTTTGGTTTTTAGATGTCTGTGCTTAGAGAAGTAGTGGGGTCATAGATAGTGTGGAGTTGGACAGTGCCTGGCTATGAGGTGATTTAGGAAAAGCCACGCAGAATTCAGATGCAGGAGGATTTAAGAGCGCCCCAAGGAACCAGATAGATGTTCAGTTTACTGCACTAGATCTTTGAGAAGCAACTGGGGCTTAACCAGGCACATAGGATGGGACAAATGTGAGGAATTATTGATGTAAAATGAACAAACCTCTGCAGCTTGACAGATGTGGGAAACCTCACGTTCACAGACAGGGTGAATCAGAGGTGATTTTTCTGAGTAACTGAGTAAAGCCTTTTAGCAGGATTTGGGGGAAAATTAAAGCTCAAAGGTTAAGTAAAGTGCACAAGTTCACCCACTGATCAATATGGCTTTCGGGTGTTCCCTTTAGTAAAAAGGTGACTACATTTCACTGTGATAAGGGCTGTGAATGGGATTGGGCAAAGGAATGCTGAGGTCATAGAAACTGCCAAAGATCAGACCTAAGCTCCAGACCTGGAGATGTGCTTTTGAGTCCTGCTCCATCAGCATCCACTTTCATTTCTTTTAGAAAATATTTATCCTTTTATGGGCCTCAGTCATAGACCTTGACTCTCTGAAATGGGTATGTTTCTTATCACTAGGATGTGCAGGACCCCCTAGCAAAGTGCTCTTCCCACCCTGTCAACCTGAGCACCTCCTTGCCATGGCCAAAGTCACTGCCTCTGCACGGCTCTCCCAGAAATGTAACCTCCAGGAGGCATAGCCTTCCAGCCAAACACCTCCTTATTTACTTCTCATGGCAGAGACACAAGCCCTCCTTCTTATAAAGCTTCTAGCCACAGTGTAACCATGTGGCATGTTTCAGTCTAATAACACACAAGAAGAAATCTGTTGAAATGGAAATTACAGAAACACTTTTACTTCTCTGGTTTAAAAAAAAATGGGCAAGTGTCATATTCTTTTGCTCTCTCCCCTTTCTTCTTCAATCTGCCATTACAATTTTTTAGATGAACCAGTCATCTTGCACCCATGAAGTTACCAGTAAGAAAATGAAAGGCAGCACACCAAGTTGTGGAAGATGTAATATGGGAATCATTTCTGCCATTTTGAAGCACTGCACCAGCTTCATACCTGATTTAACTCTTCCTGACATAAAAGACAAATAAATACCTTCTTTCCAAGCCCCTGTGATCAAGTTTCTTTCTTACAATTCAAATCATATATTACTGACACACCATCAGTTAGCTACTGCTGACTAACAAATAGTCCCCCAAACTTACAGGTCATCTGAGCCATTCTGCTCATCTAAGCCAGCCTTCTGCCAGGATCCCCGGGCATCTGGAGGGACTAGAAGGCAGGCAGGGAAGCAGCTCTCTACTTTGTGTCTCTCTGATCTTTCATCTGTCTAGCCCAGTCTTTTGCACACGGAGCAGCAGGTTTTTAGAGACAGCAAAGTCTGCTTTCCACCACCATTTTCATTTTACTCTGTAAGCCAGAACAAGTCACTAGGCCAACTCAGATGTCAAAGGAGGAACAGAGAATTGGAGCCACTGCTGTGCTACATCTACCCCACAGTCACAGAATGTGAACATTTGAGGCTGGGATTGTGGAATTATTTGTAACTTCCATAGGAAGCTGTCTCTAAATTTATTTTTAGCTAAATGTTTTCTCTGTTTAATTCACAGGTCTATTGAAAGAACCCTTTATTTCTGAGTCCACAGTAGATTAAATGGGAGGCCTTTGGAGATGCGAGGAAACAGATGCTGTACCACAAACTGAATTATGGTTGGTATAATTATACCTTTGGATCCACACTTGCAGGACCCAAATTTTCACCCATCTGCAGGGACTTTGGAAGGAGACAAGGAAGAAAACCAATAGATGGAAAAGTTTCAACTCCTGGTTGATTTATGAAAGCTGAGTTAATACCAAGTGACACTTTTCCTGGCCATCTAGTAATGACTGCTTATTAACCCACAGGCATTATGTTGTACTTTGGTTATCTATTTGGGATAATATTTGTATTTGCCTGGAAGCAGTCTCCCACTAAATGTATATAGGATCCCCCAGGACCACTTTAAGCAAACTCTCCCCAGTGTTACCCAGAATGAGGGATAAAGAAGCTTAGGAAGCTTGTGTGATGATGTCTTGCAAAGGAACATCGTTGACCTTGAACAAGTTGGAACCAGACACCAGTATATCCACTGTCTCAGAAAAAGAAAAGATAAACACTTTCTCCCTGATATGTCAGAGACCACCTAGATGTTCGCCAGTTTTTTGTTTTTGTTTGTTTGTTTGTTTGTTTGTTTGTGGTAGCAGGAATTGAACCCATGGTCATTTTACCTCCAAGCTACACTTCCAGCCCTATTTTTTTATTTTGAAACAGGGTCTCACTAAGTTGCAGAGGGCCTCCCTAAATAGCTGAGGCTAGCCGAAAACCCGGATCCTCCTGTCTCAGCCTCCCAAGTACTGGGATTACAAGCCTGTGCCACCACGCCCTGGCTTACCAGTTTGTTTGTTTTGTTTTGTTTTCTTCTTGGGCACACAGCCAAGCAATACCCACTTGCCACCCTGCCTCTAGATGGAGACATGTGGCTGACTTTTGTCACTGGAATGCAGATGGAAAACATACCTTTGCATGTAATGCAGAGTTCTGCAAATTATATAGCCTGTGGGCCAAATTTGTCCAATCACCTGATTTATAAATAAAGTTCTATTGTACCACAGCCATCTGCATTCGCTTATGTAGTGTCTATGGCTCTTTGTGAAGTAGAATGGCAGATCACAGTAGCTTTCATAAAGACTAAAACATGTACTATCTATTCCTTTAAAAAAAAAGTTATACTCACCTTTAGTTCAGGTTATTAAAATTAATTACTGCTTCACTCTCTCTTTACTGTGTTTTCTGGGAGATGTCAGGCCAATTTTGAAGCCATGATTGGATCTTGCAGAGGCTCACCATGAAAAATGTTGTATTCATGAATGAATGCATGGAATAGGGACCCCCGTCTACATAACAGGTCCATCCCCTATTCTCTCAAGACCCACACTAACCATGCTATGGGAAATAAACAAACAAATAAATAAATAACACTGTATTGTGTTACTGTGCTGAGGTTTGGGGATTGTTTGACAGAGCAGCTAATGTGACTTACCTTGACTAATATGAATGGGTAAAACAGTACTGTATTCAAATATGAAATTTAAAAATTGAGTAACTGTGGCTTAGAAAAATAAAGGTATTCGTTTAAGACCTACATCAAAGCTTGGAAGAGACGAAAGTGGTTACCATTTCCCCCAATATTGAGATGAATTGGCAGAGAACTACTAGAGACCAACTCCAGCACTGACCTTAAGGTCCTTCTAATGTGATGTGACTTAAAGAGAATTAATTTTCAAGCCCAAAAGAATGTCCCCCTGCTGGCTTATCACTGATGTCTGACTAATTGTTTATATTATTAAAAGCTGCCTTGATTTTGTTGAAATGCGAATGTCCCGGAAAATCATGTGTTAGTCTACATTAGGGAGGACTTTATTACAAAATAAAGAAAACTAGTAAAACAAGCCAGAAATATATTTTAATGCTTTCAAGACAATTAGAATCCTGGGTATCTAGTGGAGAAGGCTATGTAAAGAAAGTCAGTCCTTGTTGGAAAGGTGGAAAACTGCTAACTTTGCCCCCTCGATGGAGGATAAGTGACTTTTTGAGACATTCTGAGCAGCATCAGGAATCAGCAATGACCCTGAACACTGAGGCCAAGGTGGTTCCCCAGCCCCAGTGTCCTCTCTGCTTCTCACTCCTCGACCCTCCTCTTCACCATGAGTCACTTCCCTTGAGAGGTCTTCAGATCCGCTCCAGATCCATCCTTTCTTTGTCTTCTGCAGCCCCTGCACGTAATAAACACCTCAGGAAGGCTTTTGCCATAGGACTTTACACATCTGTCTCTCCCACCAGGCTGCGGGCCAGGACCATTCCCTGCCATCGCTGCTGGAATACAGAATGTGCTCACTAAATATGTGTGGAATTAATGGGGAAATGTCCTCTAGGCCAGTGGCTCTCCAAATCTGGTGAAGACTTGCAATCGTTTGAGGAACACATAAAAATATGGATTCCCGGAACTACTGAATCAGAATCCCTAGGGGTCAGACCTTGAAGCTGCATTTTTCACATAGAGTTGTGGAACATTGAGTTCGACCCTCCAGTCTTTCTAAGCAGGAAATCTTTCTCACCCCAGGAATCTAGTCAAGTGTTAGCCCTTTCCTTTGGTGGTTCTGCTGGAGCTTCTGAAGTGGGAGTGAGGTGCAGAACATCATTCATTCATTCATTCATTCAGTCAGTCATGGTGATTGAGTGCCCCACCTATCAAGCACTGCTTCAGGGTGTGGGGAGAGAACAATGAGTAAAATGGACAAGGGTCCCTGACCTCATGGAGTTTGAATTCCAGGAAGTTACGCAAGATAAATAAGTTCACATCATTATATATTTATCCTAAGTGCTATCAAGAAAAAAAAATTGAACAAAGAAAGTGTTAGACTTCAATTTTAAGCACAACATCCAGAGAAAGCGACAGTGACAAGTGACATCGAGTAAAGATCAGGAGGAACAGAGCCTAAGGATGGAATCTGGGAATAAAGCACCCCAGGAAAGAGCGAGGGAGCAAACGCTAAGGGAGCAAACCCTGGCAGGGTCGAGAAGCAGGCCACCTGAGACGACTGCAGGGGAAGGGGCCAGGTGACGAGGAACATAAAAGGCAGCCCTAATGGTAGGTCCATCCCGGGGGATTCATCAGGCGCTCTAGGTCGTGGCCAGATGGAAAGCCATTGGAAGGTCCTGGGCAAAGGACACACCGGTTCCAACTTATCTTCGAATGACATCACCATGGTGACTACTGTGTTGAAATTAGAGAGAAGGGTTGAGGTTGAGGAAACTACTGGAAAACTGTTGTCTTAATCCACGCAGGAGATGACAGTGGGTGAGACCAGGTGCACCCCAGGAAGCGGGGAGAAATGTCTGAATTCTGCTTGAAAGGCAAAACCGACAGTGTATGCTTGTAGATCAGGTGTACAGGAAAAGAGCAAAGAGAAGGAGAGTCAAATACAATTCTCAAGTTTGGGGGCTGAAAGGATGGCGTTGCCATTTATTGAGATTTATCAAGATGTGGATTCGGGTACAGGTCAGAAGCTCAGTTTTGGATTTGTTAAGTTGAAACACCGGGAGACCTCATTAATCGATGTATTTCTTCCTCACTTGAACTTCTCTGGCTTTGATCACTAGTGGCTAATTTAATTTGTCACTTTCTAAGGAAAGCAATATTTACATATGTTTGTAAAATTGTTCTGTACAATCCATAAGGCACTGTCAAGTGAACATTATTAGTGTTTAGATTAATGGTCATCCCAAGATGATGTTGTCAACCCCAAAAAGGACCTTTCACTTGGGCTCTGAAAAACCAGGCAAGAGGAAACAGGAGTCTACAATGCCCTCAGGGCTTTTGGGCCAGAGAAGTACAGGTTAGATTTGTTTGCAAGCAAATATAGTGACCTTTCTGGAAACCATCATGGTTTCTTCAACTTTTGGAAAATGAAACGCCCAACATTAAATATAACCAAAGGGGACATAAAGTAACAACTGACCATGCATATCAGTCTCCTGTCACCCACGAAGCAAAAGCAATACGTGCAGAGGCACTGGCTTCAACTGAGAATATCTGGAACACATGCATCTCCTTTTTAAAGAAACCATAATCCGTGCTCACAACCATCTCCCGCTTCCATCCCTCCTTGCAACCACCATCATATCCTGGTAGAAACAGCTGTCACCGCAAAAGTCATACTGGTGGGACAGCCAGCTGGCTCTGTGATTCACAAACAAACTAACCTTTGGGTTTTATTTTGAGCAAAGGGGCTTCTTCGCCTGTGTTCTTCGCGGCTGTCCATATTTTTGCTTTTGGGTAAACAAACACTAACTCAAACGTCATATGGAACCATATTGTGGGCTTTCAGGGTCACTATCCATCATTGCTTTTTAAAGTTGTTTCCTTCTTCATCAAAAGCCATTATCTCTTAATAACATTGACAACGAAGACACATACCCAGTTCAAGCAGTCTCATACCTGAGATTTTGCTTCTTAAAGAGGAAGAGGTGTGAACATTGTTTTTCCATTAACGATTTAACGATCCTTCTCAAAGTGTAGGCAGAAGTCATAGAATTAACAGATGACATAATATGATATTAAAATTTTTAAGAAACCAGCAAATACATGTGTTGCAGCACAGCGCCATCTACTGACCAAATCTGGAAAGACTCTAGTGGGAAAAAGGGAGGTAGATGCTGAAAAAGGCTAAGAAGACTGGCTGGGAAGAAGAGTGGGAAAGGAAAAGAAAAAGGAAGAGAAGACTTTAGTTTTCTGTTAATACAATTCCATATTCCATAGATAAAGAAACTGAGCTTAGAAAGTTTAGATGAATCTATCAATTCCCTGGTCTCCTATTTATAAGGAAAAACACTCACATTTTCAAGGTTTAAAAATAGCTGGAGCATTTGAGACTATACATATGGATCAATGGAACAGAAGAGAGAGACCAGGTATAAACCAAGGTATAAACCAAGAAACCACCTTTCTACCAAGGTACAAAGTCAATTCAAGAGAGAAATGATAGTCTTCAGTAAGTTGTGTCGAAACAATTACACAAAACATATACAACCTCAATCCATATCCTATACCTTGTATAAAAACTAAATATATAAAGCACAAAACTACAAATTTTTTCAGAAGACAACATAAAATAAATTTGTTGTGACCTTGGGGTAGGCAAAAAATCTTGGGTATGACACCAAACACACAAACAGTAAAGAAAAAATGATAAATGGACACTATCAAAAATTAAGAATTTCTGCTCTCTGATAGACCTTGTTAAGAGAATATGAGCAATAAACTGGGAAAATATTTGTGAATCGCATATCTGATAAAGAATATGTATCCAGAATATACATTGCCCTTTTAAAACACAGCAATGACAAAGCAAACACCTGAGTTTTAAAATGTCCAAAAAACTTGAATAGATAAAATTCTCAAATAGAAATGGAAATTAAAACATCCATAAGATGCCACCATATAACTATAAGAGTATTTATACTGTTTAAATACTTACAATATCAAAGGATACAAAGAGATTGAAAGTCTCTTATTTTGCTGGTGGGGATAAAAAAAAATAGCACAACCACTTTGAAAAACAGTCAATAATTTCTTTATTGCTAAATATACACTTACCATAGGATTCAGCCACCCTGTTTCTAGGTATTTCTCCAAGTGACAGAAAATATTTTGTGTAAAAAAAACTGTCCATGATTGTTCTCATGCTTTATCACCAAAACTTAAACCCTGAAGGGGTAAGCGCTCGGTAAACTATTGGGAGAACAAGGAAACTGTTCATATTCTGACAGAGATGGTAATTATAGGACTGTGTGCATTTATCTAAACTGTCAGAACTATACAATAAAGTAGATTTTACTGTATGTATAGTAAAAAAAAAAAAAAGTAAAATGTAATTAGCCTGTATTCCAGAATATCCAAATATGGTTTTGTTTTTGTTTTTGTTTTCTTTGGTACTGGGGATTGAACCCAGGGGTATTCAACCTTCAAGCTACATCCCCATCCTATTTTTTAATTCTTTATTTTGAAACAGGGTCTCACTAAGTTGCAGAGGTCCTCACTAACTAGCTGAGGCTGGCCGCGAACTTGCTTTCCTCCTGTCTCAGTTTCCCAAGTACTGGGATTATGAGCCTGCACCATCATGCCCAGCCTTGGCATATGTTTTTAAAAAGATGGGATTAATATTTTCTACTCTCACACACTGTTTATACTAATCAATCTGTTCTTAAAAGAAAGCACTTGAAAAATAAAATGAATACTGGTTCCTAGTTCCTGCTTCAAATATCTCACATTTAAAAATAATGGACACTTTTTGAGTGGAGTGTGTGTGTGTGTGTGTGTGTGTGTGTGTGTGTGTGTGTGTGTGTATGTGTGTGTTATTGGGGTTTGAATCCAAGGGCCTTCTGCCTCCAATATACCCCCAGCCATATCTTACTTTTTTATCTTCAAACAGGGTCTAGCTAAGGTGCTGAGGGTCTTGCTAAATTTCTGAGGCTGGCCTCGAACCTGCTGTTCTCTTGTCTCAGCCTCCCAACTACACCCTACTGGCATTAAAAATAATGGGCTCTTAATTGGTCAATTTTTAGCATACTCTGAACAGTTACATTATTTATATTCTAATGATAAAAATGCATTATAGAGAATGGATTGGGCTTGCATTTAATGTAATCTTTGAGTAGACTTTTTAATGACCAGGAACCCAGAGCAGTTCACCATGTTTGGAAGGATGTCTTAGACACATCGAGTTAGAAATGAAGACACCATGGGATCCAAATAGTGAGAGGAAGCTTCAGCAAAACAAGAGAGGATGTCAGACTCCCCCAGACAGGTTGGGCATGACCCATAGGGAAGAATATTACGAGGAACTATTCATTAACCAGGTTAACTGGAGAACGTGGGTAATGATAGAAGATAATAAGAGCTGGGTCCTCAAGGCTTGGAATTCTCTAGCTTTTTATAATCCTGTAATTCAGGCTTTACTACATGATAAAAAATTATTATTAGAAAATATAAAAACTCCACACAATTTTTTAAAAATTCATATTTTGGTTTGTTTGATTTGTTGATATCCAATGGAAGTAATCCAATTGGCATGAAGGGGGGACAGAGGAAACAAATCTAATCTAGAGACAATTTTATTCTTAAGTGATCTTATTAATTTGTCTATACTTGCAGCATTAGAGTGACTTATGCCAGACAACTGAATTTCCCCAGAATGCTATCAGTTGAGCAAAAAAAGAAAAGTGTTTGTCTCCATCATCCTTATTAGTTTTGGAACTCTATGTATTTGCAAGTGGCATGTGACCATTCTAATTTCTGAAAGATGTTATTTTAGAAATAGTCATCTCTTTCTCCTTATGAATCTCTGGCAACAGATACATCTTGAACATTGAGTCATGCTATTTCTTTGCATAGAACTTTGCCATTCATAGAGAAATTTAAAAACATTTATTATGTCTCAAGATCTTTATCTGAACAGCCAAATATGGTGGTGCACTCCTGTAACCCCAGTACTTTGGAGGCCGAGACAGGAGGATCCAGGTTCACAGCCAGCCTCAGCAATTTAATGAGACCATCCACAACTTAATGAGACCCTGTTTCAAAATAAAATATTAAAATTGGGCTGGGAGTGTAGCTCAGAGATAGAGTGTCCTGGGTTTAACTCCAGTACCAAAAAAAAAAAAAAAAAAAAAAATCCTCATCCGTATTCCACATTTGAGTAATGGCTCCCATCAGTCATATAAAAGTCTGAAGATGCACATAAAATTACTTAACCAGTAGCTTAAGAGCTTTAGGCAAGAGCTCCCTCAAACCTCAAAACCTATAATAAAATGGGGTCTAGAATGTCACAAATCTAACCGTATTTGTGATTTGTGCCATTGTTTCAGATAGAGTTTCAGTAAATATTATTTCTTTAGCATGCGTAATTCATCCCTCTGTAGTTGCAATAGCTAAGTCCTTAGTGATATAGTTCTTGGTTTCTGTGAATTCGTCCTTCTTCAACCATCAGTCTTTGCCCTTCCAAAACACAATAAGTCATTCAAAACTGGCATCTTTATCTTTCTCTGACATTGTTTTTGTCATTCTTATTTTTTCCTTCATTTTTATTTTTATTTCACTTTATTTATTTATTTATTTATTCATTCATTTAATTATGTTGTGTGTGATAGTAGGAATTGAACCCAGGGGCATTCTACCTCTGAGCTACACCCCAGCCCTATTTAATTTTTTATTTTGAAACATGATTTCACTAAATTGCTGTAGGTCATGCTAAGATGCTGAAGCTGGCCTCAAACATGGGATCCTCCTGTCCCAGCCTCCCAAGTATTGGGATTACAGGTGTGCTCCACCATACTCAGCTGGCTTCCTTTTAATTTCAGGTCTCCTTCTCCTCTCATCAACCAATGATGGTTCTGATGTTTAAGCGTGTTACTGACTAAAACAGTACATTGAGATACCGTTGTTTGAAGGAATACCGCAGCAGTTTAAAGTCAAGACCCAACATCAACCTGGCTGACACTGAACCACAATCAAACATCAGTTTAAGAATTGCCAATACAGCCAGCATCTTGAGTGTTGTTTCAATGAACTAAGCAACGGTGGGAAGAAAATGTCTCTTCTTTTCAAGACCTTATAATATTCTGCCCTATACTTTTATATCAATTTAGCTAGCAATGATTACTTTGGATCCTCATTTCTCCTGAGCAGAAATGCACAACGAGCTGTGTGTGGACAATATATTACTTCAGACAGAAAGAACACCCTATAATGAATCCTCTAAGTGAACCTGCTCCATAAGTGTCTTGAAAAGCCGGGCACAGACTGGGCTTCATGGCGCATGCCTGTAATCTCAATACTTGAGAGACTGAGACAGGAGGATTGCAGGTTCAAGCACAGCCACAGCAATATAGAGAGACTCTCAACAACATAGCAAGATCCTATTTCAAAACAAAACAAGAAAAGGATGGCTGGGGTGGAGCTCAGAGGTAGAACACCCCCCACCCCCAGCTCAGGTTTAATCTATAGTACCACACACACACAAAAAAAAAAATACTGAGCGCAATGACCAAAGAACCAATTATGAAACACCAGGCAGTTGTAAGTATCGACATGCAAAGTTCAATACATTTCATTTATCAAGTGTACCCATCCAAGGTAGAAAACCAACCAGAACCTTGCTCACTCTCTTCTAGGTTTATAAACCAACAAAGGAATACAAGAAAAAGTCTGACTACTGTGTTTATTAATCAATAAAAAAGAAGACAAGAAAGGGGTAAATTTTACAGACCATTCACTGTTTACTTTGGTAGTTATTATTAGCTCTTACAAGTTAAAATCAGCTCAACATGGAGGTGTATGCCTGTAATTTCAGTACCTAGGAGGCTCAGCCAGCAGGATTGCAGGTTCAAAGACAGCCTCAGAAACAGTGAAACTCTCAGCAACCTAGCAAGATCCTATTTCCAAATGAAAATAAATAAAAACGGTTGGGGTGGGGAGTATAGCTCAGAGATAGAATGGCCCTGGGTTCTATCACCAATACCACAAAAAAAAGCTAAAATCAAAAGCAATGAAACATTCTACCAATCTCAGGCAGTCAGGGAAGATTCACCCTGAGAATTCAGGGCATGTGTACAATGCACCTTCAACACTAGACAACACAGCTTTGCAGAAAGCAGCAAGTTCACGGAAGCTCACTGATGAAGAGCTCATTGCCCTGGCCCATGTAGCTGCAGACATGGCTCAAGTGCACGCAGCTACTTTTCACTTGTAGGCTGGTGCTCAACTTCATCCAAGTGCCACAGACACTTCACGTAGTCTGCACCTGTGACTTCGTCTAGTAGAATGACCTTGAGTTATTGAAACCATTCTGCTGCCCAGAGATCCAGAAGTGCCTGGGGATTTACAGCCTTTGTGGGTGGCCAACCAGCTTGGTTTGCCCCAGACTGAAGGATTTCCCAAGGTATGAGATTTCTAGTGCTAAATGCAGGACCTTAGATCACAACATTTGGTCACCTAGTACACCAACAGCCTAGAGTCAATACTGGACTGTGCAGGAGTATCAAAGTCTAGCTCCCTCACCTTAGGTTGAGACAAATTCTCAGGTAAGACCATGGCTGGGGCTACTGGAGGGATTCAGGGAAGAATGGGATTTTCCTTGCTTCTCTTCTTCCATTCACTGTCTGGTTTTCTCCCTCTCGATTCCCTGTGTTTCCAGGAAGTATTTCCTTCATAAATTACATAGACCCCATCCAGAAAGAAGAAAAGAAAGAAAGAAAGAAAGAAAGAAAGAAAGAAAGAAAGAAAGAAAGAAAGAAAGAAAGAAAGAAAGAGAAGCCATATGTGGTGGTGCAGGCTTGTAATCCCAGTACTTGGGAGGCTGAGACCGGAGGATCACAGGTTCCAGGAAAGACAGCCTCAGGAGGTGACAAGACTCTCATCAACCTAGTGAGACCCTGTTTTAAAATAAAAATATAAAATAGGGCTGGGGTGTAGCTCAGAGATAGAATGCCCTGAGTTCAATCCCCAGTATCACAAAAAAGGAGGAAGGAAGGGAGGGAGGAAGGAAGGAAGGAAGGAAGGAAGGAAGGAAGGAAGGAAGGAAGGAAGGAAGGAAGGAAGGAAGGAAGGAAGGGAGGGGAATAAAGGAAGGGAGAAAAGGAGGGAGGGGAACCCTTCTGAGGATTCACACTGAAGAGACCTGCCTCTACGAGATTGTTAGAAAATAGCACTAAAATCGACAAGGCAGTCACAACCTTAAGTGTAGTCAAACTTTTGAGCTACAATTTTCAAGCTTTGATGTAACCAGACTTTTGGTTCCTCTCCTGAACCAAAAGTGATAATAGAACAGTGGGAAAATGTTCTCATTTTGATGAGTTTCCATAGCTCAGATCAACCTGGAGGGGATGAAGATGGTAGAGACGGCAGAAGAGCGTGAAGGTGACGCTAATGTGCAAAGAAACCACAAGACATTGCTTTGCCATGGATTTAATAACAGACCTCAAGTGATCAAGATCTGATTGTTTCTGCAACAGTGGGGGACCAAGGGCTATTTTTCCTGAAATAAGAATAAAATCTCCAATACATTTTAAGAAAATAATCTGCTTTACTGTGATAATAGTAGAGTTATACAATTGTTACATATACTTATAGATATATTTTTGAAACTTCAATTCAATAAAATATTAACCTAGGCTAGAATCACCCCTTTTAAAATATAACTATTTTAAAACATCTCCTTCACAGACTTGCTTTTTCCTTGAACCATTAAAGTTCTATACGATGAGGAGCAATTTGCAATAATTTACCCAAAAAAATAATAATAATAAAGTAGCTGTATATCCTGTGTGTTTGATTTAAGGAAAAGTGTTTCCCTTTCAGGACCCCACGAATGTACAAGGTTCAAGCCAAGTGCACTTCTAATGAACAGACTCTGTTTTCCTGCGAAGGCCCCATGCAGAATGACTTCATTCAGGGCTACCACTCCACACGGAAAGTCTTGGTAAAAATCCCGCAGAGTTCAGAGACCTTTTCCTAGCTTTCTTTTTTTTCCCCCCTTGTTTGTCTTTCGGGTCTAAGCCAGGGATAACATAAATATTCATCAGCTGATATTTGCAGTAGCTGTGAAGTTATGAATGAGGCCATACGGCTTCTCTCCTTCCCAACTACAGAATGGCAGCTTCTCCACCCGCTCCTAGCCAAACGACACTTTCTGAAATCCCCAAAGTGCACTAGTAGGTTTTTCAAATTCAGCCCCCCGCCCCCCCGCCCCATCCCGCCCCTTTAATGCTCAAAGCAGAAATGCTGTCTGCTTAATGTTTACCCTGGGATTATAGAAGAAGAAAAAGAAAAACATTGCTTTGCCAAACTTTAAACTTTTCAGATGCCTTGACGTAACAGGCAAATGTGTGAGCAGCTCAAGATATTGGTAGCATATATCAATGGATATGACTGTGGCAGGCTTCTTTTTTATATCAAATACCAGACAGATACCTGGGGCATTTATTGTGTAAAGAACAGAACAGAGAAAGAAAAGAAAAAAAAATTTTTTTTTATCTCTTTCTACTGCTTTGTTTGTTATCTGGACAGATATTAGAGAGATTTGTTGGAAAACACTTTTGAGTAAGACAACTTCAAACAAGTCCTCAATATTGAGATAGACAGATGGATGAATGGACAGAGGGAGGGAGGGAATTGTGCCTGCCGCAGGGCCTGGGATGGAGTTGGTCTTTCTGCAATCCAGATTTCCCACAAATCGATCCTTTAGAATCTGGAGTCTTTGCATCTTTCAGGGTCTCACTCAAATAAAACTTAGCAGAAGATTAGTTGCGAGTTGGTCTTTGTGGTAATAATAGCCCACAGCTAATTTATCAATAACTCCACAGTGGTGAGTAAACATACACAAAACATGTATGTTTATACCACTTTGAATCTCATTATAAGGCATAATTGCAATGCATCAGTAAACGCATATGTAAAAATAAATAGATAAAACATGTTTTTATAGAGGCAGGATGTGCAATGTTCTTTTGACTTGCTCATGAGTGTATTTTATTCACATGTTTGGTCTCTGGAGAAATGGTGCTACACTGCCAGATAACTGCATTGATCTGGAACTTGAAGATTTGTAAAAGTATCACTACAAGTGCCCTACTGGGAAAAAAATCTTCTTGGAAATGTTCTGTATTTATGAATTCAAATCACAATTGCAGTTTAAGATCTCTCATAATCACTGTTCAGTATTTTTCAGGGTTTAGCCATCTTACCCATACTTGACAGTGGAAATAACTGTCTAAACCACGAAACCATAGAGATGGAGAGCAGAGTCTCAGGTGTTCAAATAAGGACCAGATCCCAGCCTGGCAAGGAACTGGATTGGAACAGACACTCGTGGCCGGATTCCTGTCTCAGTCTCCATCCTGGAATCCAACCTTGCCAAGGCTGGAATGGGAGCTGGGGGCGAGTGCACAACTCTCTTCTCCCTGGCTTCCGGCCTTCCCAGAACAACGTCTGACAAAGAGCTATTGGAGAGAGTCAAAGGCAATGACCTTCCGCAGGAAAAACTAACCAGTAGACAGAGATGATGGATCGTCACACATGCCCAGAGACATTTGGGAGACCAGCTGAGTTAGCATAGCCAAGAAAATATTTCCTCTCCCTCCATTCCTTGCCCAATACTGAGCATTCTGACCTGGAAGTAACAGAAAGCAGAATTTCTTGTTGGTCTTCTCTAAGAAATTTTTTTTAAAAAAATCAACTTAGATCTCAATGTTAAAAAAAAATATTCTAGTTAGACCGTCATTATTCTTATTTTTTCGGGAAAAGAGTGTAACCTGATTTAACAGTGGCCTGTACAATTTTGTGTACAGTGAGTCCATGTTTCAATCTTAGACATGAGCAGGATAAATCTTTTGTTTCTGATCATTTTTCTTTGTTTTTAAAGGACTATTTACATGTTAAAGATTGCTGCCTGTGTACTAGCTTTTCTTTCATTCCTCTGGCTTCTCTAGAAATACTGAGTTCTCCCATGAATAACTCATTTGTTCTAGTACACAGTGAGGATTTTCACTCATACAAGAGGACTTCAGCTCAGTTGAGACCTATCATAAGAATAGGTCACATTATTCCATCAACATGGTCCGTGCAATTTATAATCCAAATCAGGAGATTTCGAGGGTGAACAGGACATTGTCAATTATGATGAGGGCCAACTAGAGCATATGCCTAGTCCTCACAAGGTGTATTCCAGTTGGTTACCTCTACTTTAATTTTCACTCTCCTTTTTTGTTCTCTGGACAATAAGTTGCTTTCTCTTAAGAGATTTAATGCCATCTTATTTGGAGGCCAATCATAGTATCATTGATAAACCTGACTGAGCCTGCATTCCCCTGAGGTTCCCTGGGAAATGCCTTCCCCCCCGTCTTCTCCTTGATGCTATCAGTGATTATTAAAGCATATTTCATAGGCAACTGTGTGTTTCTCTCTGTGTAAGACCCATACTATGTCAATAAAAACAGAAAATCGGATGATTTGATTGTTTATTTCCATTGCTTCTGAAGACTCCTCTGTGGGTTATGGATACCTGAGGTTGGTTCTCTACACTAAAGGATTCTCAGCTCCCGATAGCAAAACCAAGATGACTAACAAGAGAGAAAGGGTCCTCAGAGCACTTCCACGAGGTCAGTATTCATATACATTAGGCAAGAGCTCCTTTGTAGAACGGCACCTCTCACACATTGATTTGGGATTTGAGAGCAACATGACGTCGATTGTTTTTTACCCCCTCTGTAGTGAATTACTTTCACTGTTGATTAATCTGGAAGAGTCACTACACCTCTCATTGTCCCTTCATTGTAGGACAACAGGATTGTACCACTTTAAGTCAATAATTATTTAAGTAATAATTACTTGAAGCCTACTTATGCTATTTCAACTGCTTAGAAAAATTATACCAGTGATTTGCATAAAATTTTTATATTTCTTATAACTAAGTCATAATTTTTATTGCTATTAAAACTTATTAATTATCTCCAGCTTTGCTATTATTAATTTACTGACCTTGAGTAAGTCATACCCTTTCTGGGTTAGTTCCTTAAATTGCAGAGGGAGGGACTAGATTTTTCTCATTTCTCGTACAGCAGCCCACCATATTATTTGTACACATATATAATGTGTTTATAATAAATGCATGGTTTAACAAAGTAATTATATTTTAATATAAGATTTAAGATACATTTATAGCAGAGGGTCTTATCAAACTATTAGATCTTTTAATTACAAGAATCTTAAGTGTATATAATTAATGTAGGCACTTTAAGAATAAAGCCTCCAAGAAGTTAAATATACATGAGTGAACACATTAGCTTTGGAACAGCATGGTAATTGTCCATCTAGCATTCTAGGGTCTTAAACTGGGAGTATGGCTGTGGATCACTGATAGGGGCTGAGCAAGCAAAGCCAGCCTCCACCCAGAGAGAGACTCGGTGGTTTCCTGGTAAGCATCTCAGTTCCCAGTTGCTGTGTGACTCTGTACTCATAAGATATTTAACATTAAAGTCTGGGTAACAAAAGAGACTTCGGACACAGGAGTAGAGACTCCAAGTGGAGCGATGGAGGGACTTGAGGAGGGAGGTGGAGAGGGAGGAGACTTGATGCAGGGAACAGTTCAAACAGCGCTATGCACATACACAAAATTATCAGTACCGATTGCGTAGCAGGTACAGGGGAGGGGAGCGAGCAGGGTAGGGTACAGAGGGAATACCAAGACTGTGCATGAATATTCCTATCACTCTAAGCCTCATTATGATGTATAATTACAATGCACCAATAAAATCATATTTTTAAAAAACAGAAAAATGGAGACTTCCGGGAAGATGGCGACGGAGTGAGACACTTCTCAAGAGCCGCTGTGAGCTCGATTAAAATCAGTCGTGAATCCAGCTTTTTGAAAGAAGAAAAAAAGCAACAAAAAGGTGAAAAACGCTGCGAAAACTGGAATACAGCTGAGCAGAAGCCGGAAGGCCGACCAGGGAGAGCAAAGAAGCCCGTCTCCGCGGCCCCCGGCGCCACGCCGCCAGGCAGAACCCGCCATCGAGCCGGCCCCCGGCGTGGAGTCTACTAAGAAAGAAATATACAACAACCCTCTGCACCCCACTGGCCAGAGCTGGAGTGAGTGACTCCTGAACTCCTCATCCTAGCCAGGCGGCATTTCGAGGCACCTTCGACAGAGACCGGAACGCGTGGTACGACCAGCTTAAGCCCGCGCAGGACCATCCCAGCTCACCTCTCCTCACGGAGCCGGAGCAGAGAGAACTGCACCCCAGGGCTTGGGTCAGGACTGCCGCAGGAACAGCTTCTCGAGGGAAGGGGGGAGAAGCAAATCGGCCCAAGGGTGAGTGGGGAAACGGGCAGCTGGCTGGAGTCTGAGGAGCAGACCTGGGACAACTGGGGAGTCGCCAAAAGACCTGCAGAGGCCAAACCAGGTCTGTTCTTACAAACTTGCAGGGATTTTTATTTTGCTACTTGCTTACGTTGCTTGTTTTCTGGGGTTTTTTGCTTTGTTTTGTTCCGTTTTTACTCTGTTTTCACTTTGCATTGCTACAATTTATGTATGTTTGTTCGGAGGATTGGTAGCCTTTCAGCTTTTGCTAGATCCTAGAAGTCAACACCTGAAACCCACCAAAGACACCAATAGAGCAGGCAGAAGAAGTCCCAGAGTAATTGCAACTCAGTACAAGATACCATTCACAGAGAGAAAATAAAAATAAGAAACCTACAAATTCAGGGAAAGCGTGCAAGAGCAGCAAAGTTATAAATTTAAGAACAGGGAAACCATGAGAAGGAGAAACACAAAAGAAACAATGAGTCAACACGATCCCACAATAACAGAACTCAATGACACTGATTGGCA
>PVLC010005276.1:0-77711 GCA_004027655.1 Graphiurus murinus | reverse complement strand
TAATCCCAGCATTCGGGAGGCTGAGACCGGAGGATCCGGGTTCGCGGCCAGCCTCAGCTACCTAAGTGAGGCACTCCGCAACTTAGTGAGACCCGGTTTCAAAATAAGGAATAAAAAATAGGGCTGGGGGTATAGCTCGGAGGTAGAATGCCCCGGAGTTCAACCCCCAGTACCGCAAAAAAAAAAAAAAAAAAAAAATGATCACCCCCACTCCCTACATCCCCTATCTCCTTTCTCTGCTCTACTTTGCTGAATTAACTCTATTATCTTATTTCCTGTACTCTTGAGACCTTTTTAGGGAGTCAACCGCATCTTGTAGGGTCAGCCAAGCCTTAGAAATGGCACAAGGCTCTCCCTAGGGGTGACTACCTTTCTTCTACAAACTATCAGTGTATCTAGCCATCATGTAACCACCTTCTTTATCTTAAGTTCCCTGCCCAGCAGATGTTCCTCTTATCCTCAGTTAAGCCAGGCCAGGTACCAGCCAACTCAGAATAGACCCTCTTCCCAAAGCCTATCCATGTTATTCAAATTAGGTAACCCCAAACCATGTACCAGGCCCTCCTTTGTCTTTCCCTTGGAAACCCCAGTAAAGACTGTGGCTTAAGCTTTTCCTCTAATGTCTTCTTCCTGATCCATCTTGAGTGTCCCCACATGAATCTACATGGCCTGCCAGATATCTTATTTCTGGGGATCTATGAGTATGAATTCCTGCCACCATGTCAATCATTTCCATGTATGTGTGTTGTATCTTAACTGAGTAAAGCAAATGCCAGGTACAAAATTTTAGACAACTGATTTCATGTTCCTTACTACTTAGTACCTATTATATAATCGACTTATTTATATTATTTATTGCAAGTCTTCCCTAACCAGAATGTAAAGTCCATAAAATGGAAATTTGTTTTGGTCAGTTTTCTCCGCTTCCATATTCCCATTATCTAGGCCAATCCCTAGTAAGTAGCAGGCCCTCAGTAAGCATTTATGAAATGAGCGAATGAAACATTAATAAGTAAAATGAATCTATAATTTTCCTTTCAATTACTGGTTCCAAAACCAGACAGGGAATATAAGAGGCAATCAATGTTGACATTTTGATACATTTTCCATTACTCAGTTTAGGCATTTTTATTTACAGCTGAGTTAATGTTTTTATCTGACAGAAATCATTTAAATACTCGTCGAGTGGCTACTTCATTTTGTGTTTCTCATTCTATAGTAGGTACTGGGCAGTCAAGGATAACAAATATAAATGTTATCCATTTTTGCGTGTAGGCAGTTTTTAGCATTCAATTTTTTTGTCTGCTATTTATTATATAATGGAGAATTGCTTTAAAAATAAGATTTCCAGGAAAATTAATTTTAGTGACTGTGTAATACCCACCACACTGAGCATGCAAACTTGCTTTGTTTATAGACACAAATTTAAAATTGGTTTCCATTAGTTTAAAAGTTGAGTGACTTTAAATGAAACAATCCAAATTTCTAGCCACTCTAGGAAAATGGGAAAATTCTAGAACATGGAGCCTACACCTCCAAAACAAAATGAATTGATATTTAGAGCTGGGTGGCAGTGTGTGTTTCAGCCTGGGTCTAGGCTTGGCAGGACGGTTTTCTTTCATCTGTCTGATTTTCTCATTTATATTAACTGACCTACCTCTATTTATTTTGAATTTGTTTCCTTTGTATAGAATTTTTCATCATATGGATGTATCATAATTTTCTGAGCTTTTTACTCAAGGTTAACCAATGAGGTTACTGCTAAATTTTCGCTATTATAATCAATGAATAAATCTCTGTCTATATGTCAGCTTCATTACAGTGGGTTTTCCTGAGGGAAATTGCTAAGTCCTAGGGTATGGAAATTTTAATTGCTTTTCAGAAAAATTATATATATAAAATATGTATATAATATTAAATATAATATATAGTCACAATTTTTTATGGTCTACTGTTGCTGTATTTCAGAATATTTTACTTTTTACTAATTTTTTTTTTTTTTTTTTTTTTTATTCTTTATTTTGAAACCGAGTCTCACTAAGTTGCGGAGTGCCTCACTAGGTAGCTGAGGCTGGCCGCGAACCCGGATCCTCCGGTCTCAGCCTCCCGAATGCTGGGATTACAAGCGTGCGCCACCACGCCCAGCTACTTTTTACTAATTTAATAAACAAAAATTATCTTTTAATTTGGTATCTCCACTTATTACTGATATTAAACAACTTCTGTTTTATTTGTATTTATGAAACACTGCAAATCGCTCACATTTTAATATGCCATATATTTATGTTTGGTATAGGTTCTTTTTATACTACCTAAATTAAGTATAAATTTGACTTCTTTCCTATAAATGTTAATAAACCTTTATATTACTCTGATTCTTCAAGACATGTTATGATTTTTTAATATTCAAATTAAGATATTTTCACTTTAAAATTTATTCTATTATTTTTAAAATACTATAATCTTTTCTCCTTTAAGATCAACTAAATACCACATATACATGATGCTTTTTATAGCTGAACTTTAACATTTTGCTTTATATTATCTTTATAATCTATATTTGTATAAAGTGAGGATATAATTTTTGCTGTCAGTTTTAATTTTTTTTACTAGTATCAGATCAGCATTTTGAAAACTATTTCTTAAGCCTTCTCTTTACCTATCTATATATGCTTAATGTGTATTATGTCCCTATGCATTTGAGAATCTGTATTGGTGATACTACTTTGTTTTATACGTCTGACTCTCAACTCTTATCATATCATTTCCAAAGCTTTAAGGTATACTTGAGTAGCCAAATCCTTCCAAATACCAATACTGAGGATTCACTTTTTATTTATTTATTTATTTATTTATTTATTTATTTATTTATTTATTTATTTTCATTTATTTCTGTCATACTGGGAATTAAACCCAGGGGCATTCTACCTCTGAGCTACACCTTCTGAGCTAGCCCTATTTTATTTTGAAACAGGGTCTCACTAAGTTGCAGAGGCTTGCTGTGAACCCGTGATCCTCCTGTATCAGAGTCCCAAGTACTACAATTCTGAGTGTGCCACCATGCACTGCTGTATTTCACTTTTTAAACATAGCATTCTCATTTTAAAAAAATTTTCTACTGGAAATTTAGAATTGTGATTTCAAGCTCCAAAATAGTCTTGTTGGATGTCTAATTGAGATTATATCAAACATATAAATATGTTTAGAAATAACTACCTTGTTAACAATAGTGACACAGGCCTTTGAAGAAAACTGTAGTCTCTCCACTTTTTAACATTTTTGTTATGCATTTCAGTAAAATTTACAGGTTTATTTTTCATGAAAGAATGCACATATTTGGCTACCATTACTCTTACCTTTTTTATATTCTGTTGATTTTTTTAAAATAATATTTTTATTACATCCTTCACTTGTTTATTGCTGGATTACGCCTAGGATTACAGGTGTGTGCCACCACACCACCCAGTTATAAAAATGTTTAATGTATTTTTAGATGTTTATATAGCATTGTGAATATTTGTTAGGAAATTGAACCTAGGGGCATTCTACCTCTGAGTTACACATCCAGCCCTTTTTATTTTGTATTCTGAAACAGAGTCTCCCTGGATTTCTGAGAGTGTTAGGTGCTAAGGCTGGCCTCAAACCTGTGATACTCCCGTCTCAGCATTCTGGGATTACAGGAGTGTGCCACTGTGGTCTTAATTTTTAACTTCCAAGTTAACTCAATACATTTTCTGTATATTCAATAACATAATCCCCAATAGTGATATTTTTTCTCTCCATTGCAAACACTGTGATTCTTATTTGATTATATTCCCTATTGTTTGGTTACAAATGCCATAACAATGTTAAAAATATTAATATTTCACATCTTTGCCTTAATTATGGTTTTAATGGAATTATCTCCAGTGTTTTATTTTTACATATATTGCTGTTGATTTACCAATATCTTCATTAAGATTAATAAATACCCTCCTTTTCCTACTACATTAACTATCATATATGGCATTGTAATTAAGTTTAAGCAACTGTCTTTTCTATCATCTGTTGAGACAATTAAATTTTGCAAATATTTCTAGATTTGGATATGCATTGTTCATTTCCGAGATAATAATTCTATCCTTGTATTTCTATAGCTCAGAATGAATTTTTCTTTTGATATGCTATCAAATTTTATTTACTGTTGCCTTTTGAGATATTTATATCATAAATGAGATTGCATAGTAGTTTTCTTTTTTGCTGTGTATCTGTAAGTTTCAAGGTAAGAGAGATTACAGCTAGGTTTCCTGTCTCTGCCTCTTTCCCTCCAACAAGGGTGACTTCATCGAAAGGTGACATTTGAGCAAAGGCTGGAAGTGGAATGAGCCATGCTGCTATTTGGGGACAGTGCTGAAAGCAGAGGGAATAGCTGGTGACAAACCCTAAGCTAACGAGTCACCTCAGAAAGCCAGGCTTGGCATGGGCTTGGCATTACATCCAGGAGTTTAAGGAGGAATGAAATGTCGGCTCTATGCTTGAGTCCAGCTAGGAAGGTGCATCGATTGTTCTGGTCTACTATGGAATCTTCTATGGGAGAGAAAATGACATTGTACTTTTGGAGGCCATGAGACAGTGTTCTATCCTCCTTGGGAGGCATCATCAGGGAAGAGCTTCTGCTGGAGGCACACTCCATGTATGGGTAGGGCTGATCAGGTGAAGGCGTGAGATCCCTGTGAGAAAGCAATGTTTAGGTCATTTCAAACCGTTCAGTAGGATGGGAGGGCTATAGGAAGGTGGTGATGAGGTAGGGATGAGAAAGTAGGAGCAGCCAAATCCCCTTGTTCCATCCCAGGCAGTTTACCTCTTGTTGCTAATAAGGAGCCCTTAAAGGGCTTAGTGAAGGCAGGGGAAGGCTGGATGGCATTGTGTTTTAGAAGAGTGGCTGGCTGCCCCTGTAAATGATGCCGAGCTTGGGGCCAGACTGACCTCAATGAGGCCAGGCAGGATCTTTCTGTTGGTGTCATGTTTGGATAGAGAAAGTCACCTGAAGAGCTCCATGTTCATGTTCAGATTTGATGTAACCGACTCATGGGGTTATAATCTCATTGGTAGGTGAATCCATTATGATGCATTTGCCACAGCCTGGGTGGTAACCGGGCCAGGGAGTTGTGGGTGGAGAAGGTGGGTCCTTGGATGGTGGCCTTAGGGACTGCGCTTGTGTCTTGGAATCTCTGTTTGCTTCTTTCTCTTCTTGCAGCCTCCATGATGTGAGAGCAGAGTCAGTCCCCCCCCCCCTTTATCTCTATCTCTATCTCTTTATCTCTCTGTTTCCCACTACCATATCATGAACTTCAGACCCTGTCCTTACACAGACTGAAACCAGCAACTCCAGAAAACTGAGAGCAAATATATCTTCCTTCCTCTAATCCGTGTGCCATTTTGGATTATAGCATTGAGAATGTTGACCAACACAGTTGGTTATTTGAGCAAAAGTGAAAATCAAGTGAGCAAAGACAGGTAGAAAAGGATGGAATGAGTAGATTTGAGAGTTGTGACCTGGTTAAAAATCAGCAGGTGTTGTGATTAACCCAGTGGAGAAAGAAGGATAGCCTTGAGTAGGGAATGATTCCTAAATACCTGGATTGTATGATTCGGTCAAAGGTGTTCCATTCTGGGATGGCTTCTCTCCCACATAAGGAATAATAGAAAAAGAACAAGTTGGGGAAAGGTGATAGAAAATTAGCACATCCATCAAAAATTTAATGTCAAATGAAAGACTCCGGATTCACACTCCAGAATGTGTCGTGTGTGTGTTTTAATTCCGTATCTTCAAAAGTAGTGTACATTTTCCTAACATACTAGATCTTACAGCTTGCTTTATTCCGTACTGATTACCTACTATATTTAAGTTTCCAATGAAGCCTAAATATATCTAGAAGATGTGTTTATTAATTAGATTTCCTGAAGCATATCTCATTCCCATGAGGTGCTAATAATCTGATAATTTCAGATCTTCAATTTTAGAAGTATTGGCGAGAACAGCTGAATAACTTCTTAAACGTGCTATTGTTAATATTTGTCTTTTTTGCTGAAATATGATTTTTTTGTTACCCCCCATCTGCACACAAACCTTTCTCTTTTAGGAAATTGTCAATGGTAACTTTTTAACATATAATTATGCCAAAAACAAACTCATCATAACTGAGTGTCACTTCAATGACATTTCTGGTAGAAAGAAACCTGCTCCTAGTCAGGCATGGTGGTTTGAGGCCAGCCTCAGCAACTTAGGGAAACCCTGTTTCAACAGGACTAGAGGTATAGCTTGGAGATAGAATGCCCCTGGGTTCAATTCCAATAAAGAGAGAGAGGGGGAAGGAGGGAAGAAGAGAGAGAGAGAGAGAGAGAGAGAGAGAGAGAGAGAGAGAGAAAAGAAGGAAGGAAGGAAGGAAGGAAGGAAGGAAGGAAGGAAGGAAGGAGCCAGCCTCTAATTTTGGAAAGAAGTTTAAACAAAGCCAGAAGGCTCCTGTGTTCTGTCTCAATGACCACCTCTATGAGTTCATCTCTCATTCCTCCTGGGTAAATTGGGCTTCCCATTCTGTGAGCCTTCAGGTATGAAAGAGGTAGCAGCTGAGCTCCATGCAGTTGCTTTTTAGCACCATTGGAGACAACCTACCCAGGGAGGAGGGGACAGTGGGGCTGAGCCCTGGACTGCCAAGACAGAGTACAGCCTCCTGGTGGAAGAGGCTCCTTGAAGGAAATAGCAGAAGAATCGATGTCTTACTCCATTCCTGCTGCCATGACAAAAAACACCGGAACCTGGGTAATTTTTTTTAACATTACTTTTTTATTTTATTAAAAAAATTTATTAGTGCATTGCAATTTACATCATAGTGAGGTTTGATGTGATACAGACATACATGTGCGAGGCTCTTAGTGTATTTCCTTCACATCCCAGCCCACTACCCTCTCCTCTCTCCTGGACATGTTAGAATTGGTAGTGATACCTTCATATGTTGCCACAGTATTGTTATTCTTCATTTCTCCTCTGTCTTCTCCCCAACTCCCTCCTCAAATCCTCTTCCACTATTCCTCTTGTCTCTCCCTACATTAAAGTCCCTTATATTTCCTATTGTCTCTCTAGCTTCCACATATGAGAGAAAATATTCTACCCTTGACTTTCTGAGACTGACTGATCTCACCTAATATAATGTTCAATATTGTCTAATTCCATCCATTTTCCTGCAAATGACATACTTTTGTTCTTTATGGCTGAGTAGAATCCCATTGTGTGTATATACCACATTAGAAGTCCATTCATCTGTTGATAGACATCTGGGTTGCTTCCATAATTTAACTATTGTGAATTGTGCTGCTATAAACATGGAAATACACGTATTACTATACTATTCTGATTTTAATTCTTTTGGAAATGTACCAAGAAGTGGTATGGATCATATATAATATATGAAGAAATTTATTTCTCACAGCTCTAGAGTTTGGAAAGTCCAGGAACAAGGCTCTGGCAGGTTCAGTGTCTGGAGAGGGTCCAGTCTCTGTTTTCAAGATGACATCTGGAATACCCTGTCCCCACTGGGTAGAAGCACTGAGGGCGAGAGCGGGAGATAGCTAGTTCCCTCCAGCTCTTTTACAGGGCATTATATTTAATTCTACAAACTTGATGCTATAGTTTAATCAGATATAATTTATATATATAATTGTTATTAATGGTATAAATTACTAATTATATATATAATATATAATAATGTTATAGTAAAATTATTATAATAATGATTATTAATTGTATTCATTATAATTAATATCAGCTATATTATATATAGTTAAAATATAAACTGCTTATGAAATGTGATATGCATATTAATTATATTATAATTTTATTATAAATTTAATTATCATTAATATTAATTATGTAAAATTCAACTGTAAGCAACTTGATTTGTAGAATTAAATATAATACCCTGCCATTGTAGTACTTTCATAGTACCACATTCTTTCCTAATAATTTACTATTTCTTATATTCTTCACACCATTTACAGTCACTTGTAGTCTTATCCAATCCATCTTTTTCTTTATATATATTTTTCCATTGTTTTGAATTTTTCATCCTCTTCCCAGTCCAAGGTCACATTCTTGTTTTTTAAATTTTTATTAATTGGTGCATTGTAATCATACATCTTTGTTAGGTGCAAACTGATAAAGGCATACATGCACACATTTCTCATTTAACCTCTTCCCCAACCATCATCCTGTTATACTTCTAGGGTATGGAGTATGGTGTGAGGTTCATATTAAGTTTTCTCTTGTTTGTTTAAATTAGCATGTTAACCAATTTGCCTTGTACAGTTTGCTGAACTAAATATTTGTATACAAGTCCTTGTATGGGCATGTGTTACACTGGCTCTAGATGTGGAAATTGGAAATTTGAGTAGAGCAATGTAGCTTTCTAGTGTCTCTCCTTGGGGACCTTAGGCAGTTAGATCACCAGACAGGATTCTTCATTCCACATTTGGAGGATAAGAAGCACCCCTTGGTTTTTCCTATAAAAGGGCCAGTGAATGCCTTACATCTGTGCTACATGTGACCAAATGTCGAATAGCTGCATTTGACTAGAACTGTCAAAACCAGATAATGGATGACTTATCTGAACATATCAAACTGTGACAAGATTTCCTGTCTCCCTGGGAAGCACCTTTTTCAACTTCATTCCCAAACCCAAGGGATGCATAAGAAGGATAGATTGAAAATAATCAGAGAAGAATGAACAAGGGAAGAGACTGGGGTAGGGGGACAGGCAGGGGAGTAAAGGCATATTTTCAAGGATGCCTTTGATCTTCAAGAAGCTTAAATGCCCTTTGGAGCAGAGAACTGCAGGGCTGGGCTTGAGAATTAGAGCCCAGAATGAGCCAGCAGGCCCTGGACTGAAGCCAAACTCCTCTCATATTCAGACCTGTCATATTCTGAGCATATTCTCCACTAAAGAAGGGTGGTATTCCCCTTTTCATTTTTCTGTTCATTTCCAGCCTCATGACTCTTTAACTTTTGACTCTTGGGTAGCCACAATTCTCCCTCTGGCTGCAGAGGTCACTGTCACAAGCCTGAGGTGACAGAATGAAACACCATTTAGAAGTCGCCTTTTTAATTGAGAGCCCTGCCATCTCAGGCCGCCCTGACATCAGAGGCTGTGAGGAGGTGCTTCTTCACAAGCGGCTGAAAGGTCATTCCTTCCAGATGAGGCTTTCTGAAATTACAGCCTGGGAGGAAAACGGCTTTGTGCCAATTTTAATACGTGTTCAAACTGGAGGTGCAGCCTCAGAGGTCCCAAAGATAGAAAGAAAGAAAGAAAAAAATATATATATATACCTTTGATGACCCTACTCCCTGTTCCTTTTTGTCATGTTATTTTATTCTGCTCAGGAGCTGAAAAGATTTCTTACGACTAGACCTAGACAGAGAGGAGATGGCAAATATATCGATGGCATTGCTGCTTTTCACTTGGGTTTATGCTAACTTTGCTATCATGTATTATTAAATTGTAGAAAACCAAATAAATAACTAAGACAATTGCATTTTTAGTGGTCATGCAATGCTTTCAAAAAGAACTAAATTTTAGTTCAATTAGAGGTTTTTTTTTTTAATTTCTATTTTCAGTTTTCCAATTTTAGCTCTACCACACAGCCATGAACTCTACCTAGAAAAAATAACATAGTTAATGGTACCCTCGCTCAGTCCCTGGCATACTCATTGTTCCTTTTAAACCCAATGGTTTCCACTTGTCAGTGTGTATTTCTAAGGGTTTTCTCTGGCCTCTGGCCACTGCTTGGCACATGCACATACAAAACATGTATTCACCATGTATACACACACATACACATACACACACACACACACACACACACACACACACACACACATACACACACACGCCAGGCCAGATGAAACAGATGGCATACAAAGCAGATGGTATTTATTTGGAGCCACACTCAACCAATGATTGGTAGAAGTTACAGAGTCAGTGTCCCAGCTTCCTCAACACCTTAGTTTGGGATAGCTGAGGCGTGGCCTAAATTTTCCTTAAAATGCCAGTCTGCAGTTCCCTACAGGAGTGGTCTTCTTGATAAACATCCTTATTTGTTTGCTTTCCTTTCCTGTCTTACTTACTTGGTAGAGATTTTCCTGATGGAACCAGGACCATCTGTTCCCCAATGTGTTTGTTGCCGAAGCTCCTCTCTCCCCATGCTATGTCTTAAAGTCAGGGGAGATGTTTCACTTCAGCTCTTACTGTCTCAGCTCTAGTTCCTAGGTTGCCATTACTTTCTTTCAACTCCCAGAGAATGTTTTTCTTTTGCCTTTTTTCTTCGTCTTTGTTTTTCCTCTAGCATTGAGGCAATAATCTTAATGTGCTACTGAGTTTTAATAGTCAATTTAGGCTGACTATTAAAATAAAATAACACCCTATAAAACTACTGCATTGATGAGTGTCCTCCAAATGGCGGGTCCCAAGGAGATGGTGTTCTTTGCAAGGGAAAACAAAGTTTGATTGGAATGCAGGGGCGGGGGGAGTAGTCTGTGACTGTCTTATGTCATCGACTCACACATAGCTTCTACCTCTGGTTTCTGGTTGCTGAGATACTCAACTCAGGTGGCCACTGAAAGAGACATCACCACCAAATAAGATATTGTAAGCCTATTATTTATGGGCATCCCCCGAATCCTAGCATTGTTCTGACCAGAAAGGAGAGAAACAACTCTATAAGGAATCTCTGAATATTTGCACCTCTCTAAGCAAAGCTTCAAACTTTTTTTTTTTTTTAGTACTGGGAATTAAATCCAGGGACACTCTACTTCTGAGCTATGCCCCGCACCCCTATTTATTTTAGTTTTTATTCTGAAACAGGGTCTCACTAGGTTGAAGATGGCCTCACAACATTGCTGAGGCTGGCTGTGAGCCTGCAATCCTCCTGTCTCAGTCTTCCAAGGACTAGGATTGCAAGCCTGCACCACCAAACCCAGGTATCTTATATATATATATATATATATATATATATATATATATATATATATATATATATATATTTATTATTGGTGCATTGTAATTATACATTATATTGAGATAGATTTTGTATGATAGAAACATACATGTATAGGGCACCCCATGTCTTTTTCTCCAATAACCTGGGAGAAATCGCAGCATTCTTCCTTTTCTGGTTCTTAAGCACCCAAGTAAAAATGAACCTAAGCAAAATGAGAATCCATCATATTTTTAGTACTTCCAACTCATTTTGGGGTTCCAATTTTATCTAACCCTTAACCAAATCAGTCTTTGACCACAGTCTGCTTTTTGACTGTTCCCCCCCCCCCGTTTTGTTTTTTGTTTGTTTGTTTTACTTTTCTCAACTTCTCTATTCAATCTTTTATTTTTAAAATTTTTTTTGTAGCCGGGCATGGTGGCGCATGCTTGTAATCCCAGCATTCGGGAGGCTGAGACTGGAGGATCCGGGTTCGAGGCCAGCCTCAGCTATCTAGTGAGGCACTCTGCAACTTAGTGAGACTCGGTTTCAAAATAAAGAATAAAAAATAGGGCTGGGGGTATAGCTCGGAGGTAGAATGCCCCTGAGTTCAATCCCCAGTACCACAAAAAAAAAATTTTTTTTTTGTAATTCATCAATACTGCTGGGTGACAATTTTTGCATAAATGTCCTTTTTGGATGTAATGCTTAAACTACACAATATGTTTTAGGAAGCAATATGGCAATATATTCACGACATAGTTTAGTCCTAGAGAGAGGAAGGGCTTTTGTAAAAGGAAGGACTTTCTGTTATACATATAAGTTGTTGTCTACTTTTTGCATTTATAAATTTGACCCTGGACTCCTAAAGGCTTTATGTCAAAGAAGCTTGAGTAATCAGGAGCCTTTAGGAAAAATCATTTTATACTTCCATTCTTGTAAATTTTTCTCTAAAATCCTGGCCCAAGTCATTCCATGTCAAGAGTAAATAGAAACAGACAGGAGTCCTGGGAAGTAACAGGCAAGCCCAGGCTTGTCAAATCTGAAATTAACTGGATAGAGCCTGGGTTTTTTTTTTTTTTATTATTATTATTAGAAAGGATTTTTTTTCTGAATTTTAATCTGCAGCCTCTCAACTCTAAATTTCATCAGAAAGTAAGACTTGGCATTGAGTAAATCTACAAGCCAGATTTCAAAAGAGAAAATCCGATGAAGCTTATGTACATAAACCTGTGTTGATTTATACGGAGCTCTGTTTATTCTCGCTCCATGAGCACAAACTACAAATTCTGAAAATACATCCTAGAAGTGAAGAGCTGCTTTGGATGTGTTCACAGTTTACTCCTTAAGCACATGCCCTTCTTTTAGAAGTTAAAAATGCTCCAGCTTGCTATGGCTGCTGTTTCTGTACAAGTCTATTTTCTCACCCCACTTCCTATGAATAGTTCCCGTCTGCTGTGGCTCTTTTGAGAGCAGAGGACATGAAAGGTCAATACCAGGGGAGGAAAAGCTAAAAATGCCAACAGTCAAGTTAGAGTGAGGAAGACAACTTGAAAACAACCTGGGGAGTGGTTTGACTAGCTAATGGTCATATCTTCAATACCACAAACAGGCTGCAGATAATTCCCATGTAGAATTCCTGTAAGGACTTTTGTTGCTTCTCCAGCAGACCACAGCTACATAGGCAGCTCCAGTGTGGAGTGATTTCCTTGCTGACATCCTAAGGGGACTTGTAAACCAAGGAGACAGGATATAGCCTTTCCTATACAAAGGACTATCCATGCTCTCAGGAGAGGCCTGCTTTACCACTTGGCAAATGGGATGCTTTTAGACTGGGCTTGGTTTCCTTTCATTACAAGAAGATGGAAATTGCAGGGAAATTGGGAGTGGAGAGTAGTCCTGGGCTTTGCTATGGTCTTTGTTCCGTATAAAATGCACCAAGAAGCAACATCCAGATATTACTTTCTTTGCTTCCAGCACTTGGCTTCAAGGGTGGTTCCTCCTGTCTCTCTCGGGGTCCAAAATCTCAGGGCTGATACTTCTTTCTCTGTAATTAGGAACAGATATCATGGGACTGTGCCGATTGAGCAAGGGCAGTCCTAGGGTCATCAGTTCCAGCAAAAAAGGGCCTTTTTTTTCCCTCACAGAAATGGGAAAATCCACATGGAAGAAGAAGAACTAAAACTTAGTTTTCTGTGTTTGAAATATTTTTGCCTAACTTATCAAAGAGCTCAAGCAAATAGGAGTCTGGTGCCAATAGGCTTCAAGCAGGACGCTTGCTAATGAGATGCAAGCTCCTTCAGGAAAGATATGCTGCCAGACCTTTCTAGAAATGGCACTCACATAACACATGGAAAATAAGCAAGAAATTTCTGAATCCATGTGTGTTTATGAGGAGTGTAAGAAACACACATGGAGGTTCCAAAAGCCTCAATCCTGAAGTGATTTTTTTCCTCCTCATGGATTTTCCAGAAAAAAAAAAATGTTAACAAAGTCTAGATGTCTATATTGGAGTTTGAGGCAGGTATGATAGTGTATGCCGCCTATAATCTCAGTACTTGGGAGGTTGAGATGGAAGGATCAAAGGTTCAAGGACAGCTTTAGCAACTTAGGCTCTCAGAAACTTAGTGAGACCCTGTTTCCAAATAAAAAATAAAATATGGCTGGGCTTGAAGCTCAGAGGTAGAATGCTGCTGGGTTCAATCTATAGCACCAAAAAAACCCCAAACAAACAAACAACAACAAAAACTGATTGAAGTTTGACTCACCATAAATTATTAGGAGAAATTACATACAACAATAACCTATCTACAAGGAATAGTGACATTCATGATTTTATAATTTCAAAACAAGTCTACTCTTATGTCTAAAATTTTAGGAAAAAATATAGACCTATAAAGTGGTGATTTTGAAACTAATGGATATCAGTTCAAATTACCATAACTTTGGAGACCTAGTTTACCCAAAAAAAAGAGAACTCCAGAGATATGCAATATTATGAGACTCCAGAATAAATCCTAGTGTGGTAAATGTTATATATAGACAGCAAGATATTGGATTTGGTTGCTTCTAATGATAATTGCTTTATAAACAACTTCTAGTTTCTACTTATCTTCTTTAGAAGAACAGTGACAAATGTAGCTATTCTTCTTTCTTCTCGGTATCAACTGGTAATGTTGAGCACTGTTAGCATACTTCTTGGCTATTCATATGAATTCTTTGTAGAAATATATCACCACACAACTTCCCTTTTTCTAACCTTTAGCTGGGGGAGGGGGAGGCTTTCCTGAGAAAAGTTCTGGACCATTTTATTTGATGTCGAAGCTTCAGAACTTCTCAGAAGCGTTGGTGTCCTATTGCAATAGGAATGTTTTCATGCTCTAACATGGGTGACTTTTGTGAAATCTTTCTCAATCATCAAAAAGATGTCTCTTCCTCCAGATGGATTCACTAATGAACCTAACAGTCATTGTGAAAGCATGAAACAGAATTCATCCCCCGTGTTTCAAATGAGAAACATTACTGAAAGGACTACTTATGAAAGTCTGGGCAGAAATTAAAAACATAAATTAAAATAGACTAAGGCAAGGACAAGCCTAACCTCAGTGGTAAGATATTATCGCCACTAATGTGGAACGAGGGCAGAAAGTGTACCAGAGGAAAGCAGGAGCCGCAGAAGTGCCTTGTATGTGACAGTCATGAAGCAATGCAACTGCTGCCAGAGATACTTCTTTAGAGCCAGAAGAGAACAAGGAACAAACACAAACTCTGCTTCTTCTGCCATATGGTCTCCCACCACCACCTGTCATTGATGGAATCCAAGTGAGCCCAGCTTCCAAGGGCATCTATGTGTTGTTTCAATCTAGTGTGCAAAGCAAGGTGGGGAAGAATAGAGAAATAACCCAGTTTAGGCAAAAGAGGAACAAATTGAATATAACCAGCACAACTAGCCACCTCAACAACAACAAGAAATGTAACAGTAGCAGGATATTCTGGTATGGTTCTTTCCTCTCTGGCATAAAGAAGTTTGTTGTTGTTTGTTTGTTTGTATTTTAAGTCCCCATAAATTTTCATCCACAAAATATACCAATTGTGCATTTGGCAGGTACTTTTTAAAATGTAGAGCTCAATACCAAGCATTATGATGCTTCTATTATGAGTCAGTCTGTTGTCAGTGAATATTAGGAAAGATTATTAGGAAATAAATTATTTTGGAAAGAATTTTTCCAAAATGTTGACTACTTTATGTTTTTTTTTTTTTCAAATGAAATTCAAGCTTTATAGGAGTTCAAACAAGAAGAAAAAAATCACATTACTTTGATGGTGTTGCAGATAATTTTGGTGGATAAGTTGGAGTTTTAAAAGACTTTGATCGCTACACATGCCTCTGACAGGCAGGATGTGGACTATCGGGAAGAGTATTCCCAGTTGATGTCAGAGCAGGGAAGGAATATGTAAGACATTTTGGGAAAATAGTGTACAACCTCTAAAATAGGCAGAAAGATGAGTATGCAATAATCCTGGGAAGTAACCCTTGATTAGGTCACAAAAAGGAGAAAAAAAACCCACAGTGATTTAGGAAAGAAAGATAATTGTATTCAAAATTGGGGAAATCTGTTTTTATTTGAGTCTTCAATTTTCTATGCCACATCACAAAAGAAATAAAAATCCACACCATTTTCAGCAAACAAGAGCCATGGGAGGAAATAGTGAAGGTGGATTTTGACTACTAGAAGTGTCTTCTAACCAGCTCTCCAAACACCCTAGATAACTTGAATATAGTATTTGGAATGTACAAAACCAAAGGTTCTCAACCATATATGTGGAGTGATGCAGAGAATCTCACTTCTCTCAAAGAATTAAAGAGATGACCTTCAGAATTCCTTCCAACATTGAATTTCTATGTCACAGAATAATATACAAATTATAGTGGGGCATTTTAAATTTCTAAACATTTTATAACCCCAGCGAAAGAATAAGTGAAAAAAGAGAAAACTCTGTTCGTTTATTCCTTTCTTTCTTCCCCTCCAACTCCTTGATTTTCTTCCCTTCTTTCCTCCCTCCCTCGCTCTTTTCCTTTCTTTTTTTCCTACTAGGGATTGAACCCAGGAGTGTTCTACCTCTGAGATATACCCCCAGCCCTTCTTTTTTTTCTTTTGGAAATAAGGTCTTGTAAGTAGATTGCTGAGGCTGGCCTCAACTTGCAATCTTCTTGTCTCAGCTTCCCAGTACTGGTATTACAAGCATGCACCACCATGCCCAGCTTTCTTTCTTAAAAAAATTCAGGACTGATTACAATATAGAAGGACCCTAAAACCTGAGAAACCAGAGTAATGTCTAGAACAAGATAGCCTGGGTAAAAATCTTCTCTCTCTTCACTTATAAGCGTGGTGAGTTTGGAACAGGTAAAATCTGTGAGCCTCCTCTTCCTCCTCTGCACAGGTGCTCTGAGTTATAATTATATTCTTAGAGGATTCCTGGACAGAGGGAGAGATTAAAATAAATGATACATGAAAATTTCCTGCTATGTAGTTACTTAATAAATGCTAATTTCTACATATATTACTTTCAAAAATCTTCTGGACACAAAATTTCTATTTTAAATAATACAGCAAAATTTAGATGCATTAAAATGTGTGCTGTATTCTTTCTTGCAAATATGTTTTATGGGAATATTTTCAGTAAAAAGAGTAAAAAAATGATGTGCAATAGAAACTTGAGACTATTCCAAGTTAAAAATATTTTCAATGACTTGAGGCATCCAAAATACAGCTGCTTCCGTCTCATCACATGTCTTAGTGTCTCAATGATGAAAACCCTACTTAGCTTCTTTACGCAGTTTAGGGTTGAAATCTGCCAATTGACTCAGGTAATTAAGACTTACAATGTTTTCTTAGAACAAAGACATGTGCTCCTGACATTTCAGCCAGTAACGATATGCTTATTTTTTGTAAGTCTCGGGAAAGATATTTTTTATTTTAATGAGTAGATTTTGAAAAGTCAGAAAACTGTACCCAAGCTAGTGCATAAGCACAAGAAACTGATTTCTATTTTTCAGCTTTTCCCAAAATAGTAAGGAAAAAAAAAAACTCAGTCATGCAACTGAACAAATCAAATCAACAAATAAAAAACATATAATACAATTGCAGAAATAAAAAATTCAAGGTTTTTCCAGTGTCCAAAGTTAATAGTTTTAATAGCAATATTGTTTCTGGAGCTTAGTATGAAAGTTTTTGTTTGTTTGTTTGTTTTTGGTTTTTTTTTTTTTTTTTTTTTTTTTGGTGGTTTTGGTGATGCTAAAATAACCAAGAGAAAGAAAGTATCCCATTTGTTATCACTATGTTAACAAAATCACACCAAAGCATAATGGCTTAAAATAATCAAAATCACTTATTTTGATCATGTATCCATAATGCTGACAGGGCTTTTGCGGAAATACCATGTCCCTGCTCTTTTTGGCATTTGCTAGGATGACTCAAGGCAGGCTAGAGGTTCCTCATTAACAGCTCACTCCGGGGCTGCTGAGTTGGTCTCGCTACTGGCTGTATGCTCAGATTCCCTGTGGGCTTGGGAAAGTATTTCCTCTTCCTGTGAGCCTCTCAATAGGCAATTTGGGCAGTACCATAGCAGGGTTCCAAGAGAAAATCTTCAAAGTGAACCAGGAAGAAGTACTTGAAACTTTTCTGAGAACCTTAGAAGTCACAAAACTTACTCTACTATTGATCAAGCTATCATAAATATTCACTAGGATTTATGGGAGAAGGGACACAGACTCCATCACAAGATGAGAGGAATACAAAGGTCACATCGCATTAGCACTGAGTTCCAACTAGTCTCTTAGGTATCCTCCTGCATGTATCAATGGATGGTATTCATAGATGAAATGTGCTGCAAAAGCATGTGTTATAGAAAGAATATGCATGTCTTATGTAGTGATTGCTAACAAACAATAGCCAATCGTCCCCATGGATCTGTGGATTATCTTGGGATCAGCTGAGGGTGAGCACACCATGAGAGAGAGGAGATATCCATGTGGCCTCTGTAAAATACAATCTGCTACTAGAGAATATTGAAGTCTGGTTCACAAAGGCTTCATTTAAGGGCATTTAGTTTATTTATCTCAAGAAAGTTATGAAATTTTTACACAAGCATTTCATTAGTTGTATGCTGTCGAATGAAATATTTTTATTTCTTTAATAACATAGTTCTACCTATAACTCATATTTTGCAAAATAATGTTATCTTTGTATATTTGTTTTATTATCCTTTTTCATAAATTCTTTTTCTTATCTTTGTTCTTATCTCTTATTCTCCCCCCCCCAAAAAAATAGATCAAGTAGTTTCTAAGTAGGTCGTCTCAATCAACATTCTGCTATACTCCAAAATGACTGGCGGCAACTTAGAGGAAGGAAAATTTATTTGATCACAGTTTTCTGGAAATTCTGGGTTCAGTCTGTGTGAGACCAGGGTCTGAAGCTCAGGGCATGGGGTCAGGAAGCAGAGAGGGGGAAAGAGCAGGCTCTGCTCTCACATTAGAGAGGCCAGATGCAGAAAAAGCAAGCAAGCAAGAAGATTCAAAGATACAAACATAATCTCTAAGGCCACACCTCCAGGGATTTGCACCCCACCAGCCTAGATTACCATCCAGATAAATCCACTGCATTGGATTGGCTCTACTGATGAGATTTCAACCCTCATGGCTTAACTATGTCAGCTTTGAACTATAATAAATGAGCTCTTTAGGGGACCTCCTATACTTAACTGTAACGTAAGTGGAAGAAGGCAGTTACACCCACTTTCCCCTTCTGAACTCCCTGGATCTCAGTTTTCTCATCTGTAAAATTGATTAAAAACATTTTCCATATTAAGCAAAACAGGCACATACACCCATCACATTAATACCATGCCCTTTATTGCAGCATTGAGTATCCAAGCTAAATATCTTGGTTCTCATCATACCATGGGACATGTGTAAGAACAGGGTACCACTGGATTTGATACCCCGTGGTGAGGGCTCCGATGACTCCACAGTGTTTCACATTTCAGCAGAGAAAGGGGACAGGGAACTCCCAAGTTGGCATCCAACATGGAGCTAGGAGGTGACCCTGTTTGTTAGAAAAAAAGAGTCTGAGAGAAACAGCCTCTATTCATGGTGATAATCCTACTTCTTGTTAAGCTGCCGAAAGCAGGTGGGAAACAGGGATCCAAGGTTCTCCAACTTTGTTTCTACTCAACTTTATAATATTGCCCTAATATTAATTTAAGATGCTAAGCAAAGTGCCTAGCATATGATAAACTCTCAGTGATATTAAATACCATGACATTGTTGAATTCTACCTAGTCTCTCAGTTATCCTTCTTCATGAATGCATTAATGGTATTCACAGAAGAAATACACTATATAAGCATGTATTATAGACTATTCATGTTGTTTGGGTGGTGATGGCTAACAAACACTAGCCAATTGTCCTGATGAATCTGCGGATTGTATTGGGACCAGCTGAGAATGAGCAGAACTAGTCTGGGCTTGGCTGGACTGGGCTTAGTTTTGTAACAGCTGTTTTTCACCAGATTTATAGGAGAAATAGTAAACTTTGACATGCTTTCCTCAAAGTGATGACAGAGGTAGCAGAGAACATGAAGAAGCATGCAAGGACCCCTCTTGAGTCCCTGGTTCAAAACTGGCACGTTGTTACTTTCACGTTATTCTGTCCTATAGTTTTTATGCTCTTTGCCCATGTCTAAAACCTCAAGGAGAAAATTGTACTTCACCTTCCTTGTGGAAAGAGCTACATTGGCCCTAAAGGAAATACAAGCCATCTTTTTAAAAAAGTATTGTTCTCCATCTCGAATAATTCACCAAGACCATCATTTCATCATTAAAAACTTAAACCTGGCTCTATCATCATAGGACCATGCTTGAAAAGAGGAATTTGAAGATTCCAACCAACCTCTGCAGTACGTCAAATGAGACCTTCCATGGCTGGGCCATGTGAACATGATCAGCTGGGCCAGTTACCATGTCTTTGCATGAGTCCCAGGTTATAGCCATATAATCCCAGTGCAACCAAATCCTTTCTGAATGGCCCAAAAGGATGCAGGTTTTTCTCTTATTGGGTTCTTGTCTAAAAAAAAATTAAACAGTAAAGTTGACATACTATAAAAGGGTGAGTATAAGGGAATAAAGATTTATTTCAAGACAAGGGATGATAAATGAGAAAAATAGCTCCTGCAACACAGGGGCAGGGGGCAGGGGTCCCCCAAATGGAGTAACCATTGACATTCTTGGGAGGTGATCTTTTATCCTTTCCTATGGTTCCCTGTCTACTCTTTTGTTATTAGTCAGTATTGGGTCTTGGGGACCCAATGATTTTGCCCAATTTCAATCCTTAATTTAAATCTTTATCCCAAAGGTCAGTGCCCCTTATCTAATCCCGTATCCTTTTTTCTTTGATCACTCTTGAGACTGGTGTTTTGGATTAACTTGCACTGTTATCCCTATATCTATTAAACTTCCCTATTTCTAATTATTTTAACCTTTCTTGTTCCTAGGTCCTCTGCTCTGCCTCAGTGGTCCCAACACAGTGTTATATATTCTTTATTATCATATGTCATCCTTAGTATCTCTGCCTTCATACAGGCGACACTCGTTTCCATTCCCCCATCTGTCACCAGTACATTTCTATCATCCCAAAGCTCAAGTTCAGCTTTACTTCCTGGTGGAATTGCTTCCCTGATTTCTCCAGCCTTGATTAAGCATTTTTCAAATCATTCTTTTTTTTAGCATTTTTCCCACACTGTTCTGCAGTTATTTTGTATTTTACTCATGAACTGCACTCATTGAAGGCTCATTTATGTCTTTTATTGTTTCTGTTCCTAGCACTTATCACAAAGCAGTCACACAATAAGTGGTTGCTGAATGGATTATTTCTTCATCCATAAAATAATCTCTCTTGTCCACAGGACATTAAAGCCATTCACAGTCTCCGTACTAATTGTGCCTTGTATCGGTAGCTTTTTTATTATTGTCATCATGGCTGTTATTGTTTGTGACAGATCTTATTTTTTTTACAAATTAGTAGAACACATTTCTCAGTGCTGTACTTCCTTTTTCAAATATAATATTGAATTGCATGCACAGTCTCTATGGAGAAGGTAGAAGGAAGATGGCAAATACAACAAAATACAATTCTAATTCTTAAAAGTTTTGCCAAAGAATGTGTCTGTGACTAGGATAGCATAAACATTACATTTTTCTTTCACAATCTTCCATTGATTGATTGATTGATTGATTGATTGATTGCAGTACTGGAGATTGAACCCAGGGGAGTTCTACCTCCAAGTTACACCTCTAACCTTTTTCATTTTTTGGTTTTGAAGCAGGGTCTCACTAGGTTGTTGAGAGTTTGGCTAAGTTTCCAAGGTTGGTCTTGAACCTGCTCTCCTGTCTCAGCCTCCAAAGTACTGGGGTTACAGGTGTACACTACCTGACTCATAGTCTTCCATTTTAAGATTCTTGGTTTATGTCATCTCCTGTTTCTATTCTGAATTGAGATATTTAATATTTCTCCACATAATTATTTTGTTTTTTTTTGCTATCCTTTCTATTTTTGTTTTGTGCCACCATACTATTTTGTTAAAAACATTTTCTTGGCACAACACTTATTCACACCCTAATAAAATTAATTGTTTATCTTCAAATATATTTCTGCAGTATTTCTTATTCCATCCATACTCTGACTTTTCCCACTCCACCAAGAAGAAATAAAGTCTATATTCCTTTCCCTTGAAATCGGGTGGGTCATTTGGGCTACCTCAGAAAAGTAGAATGGTGCAGAAGTAATGATGTGTAATTGAGGTGAGGTTATGAAATGTGATACAGTTTCCATCTGGATCATTCTCCTGGGATGGAACTTAGAATGCATCCACTGTACTATGAGAAAGCCCAGGCTGCATAAGGCAGTTTATGGAACTGAAACCCCATCCATCTGCTCCACTGAGCTTCCAGCTCATAGCCACACCAACTTCACTGGATTCCACAGATTCTAGTCAAGAGGCACCAGCTAAAGACACATACAGTGCAATGAACCTTCTCCATCTAGACCTACACAAATTATAGACTTGTGATCAAAATAAATGATTGTTATTAAGTCATTAAATTTTAAGGTAGTTTGTACAGCAGTGCATAACCCCAAATTGTTATAAATCCAAATAACAATTAATCTTTAAAAACAATTTGGTCGATATAGATTAAACATTAAATAAATATAGCACAAGTATTAAAGCATTGATATTGAGGATAATCAATGTTGAGACAATATCAATATTTATACCAAGAAGCATTGCTTATTAGAAATGTAAATCTGAGTGTCCTTTCTTCCCATTTGCTTGATTTGGCCACCTGTAACTGACTCAAGGTTTTCTTTATTGATTCAACCTAATTTGAGGCACTTTAAGATGAAGCTAGTAAGATTATGTTTTCATATATGTGTGTGTGTGTGTGTTTTCTTTGCAGTACTGGGGATTGAACTCAGGGTCTCAGACATGTTAGGCAGTTGTTGTACCACCAAGCTACATCCTTAGCACTTCACAAGGTTATTTTGAGGATCAGTCAAGGTAACAGTGGCAAAAATATCTGATAAATTATACAGTGCTATAGAAACACAAGAAGTTTTTTTTTTTTTATGAGTTGGATTCTTAGTTTTCTTTTAATCTTGGTGCTATACCAAAACCCTCAGGTACCATAGTCACATGGTTCTAAACTGGTAGACACTGGTCTTCCCCAACAATTAAGGGAATTAATAGGATTGAGCATACCTATATGTGATTTATCATAGTTGCAACTGAATGATTTTCCCTTAGAGACTGTGAAATCAAGATCAACATTCCTCAAAGACACACATGCATCTTTTCTCAGTCCCAGGGAGACCCACGTTCAGTGTAGACTTAAACTCGGTCACAAAATATTTCCAAAAGATTTGGCCTGCAAGTCTTATTTGGACTTTTCAAAGTCTGTGAATGCCCCTACTGCTACCAAGTTTTAATTACTTCCTGTAGGGGATTCTTCTCTGCTTTAGCCCTTGAAATTATTTAGAAAGGAGACATCTGCTTTCTGCTAAAATGTATGCATTTTTTTTCTTTTTCTCTCTTTTATTTTTTCCCTCAAACCAGTAAAAAAATAATGTCTGTTTTTTTTTTTCCCTCTGTGTGTGGGCTGTTTTACCACTTACCTTTCTTCACTAAGACTCAAAAGGACCTCTTCTTGTTATTATCTTATAAAAATGGAGGGGTAGTTATCTGCATAGGATTGCCAGGATTAATTAAATAAAACCTTCTAGGTTTCCCTGGAAGGCTGAGAAAATGGTACCTTTTACAACCTGATTCCATTAAAGACGTAAAAGGATAGACCCTACTTAAACAGAATAGCAAATTAAACTGAAAATATACTACTTGGACTCAACATGGTATAGTGACATGACAAAGTGCTAACTTGTTCTGCATAGGCAATTAGGAAATGGGATTCTATATAATGTGCTAGTTATTCCAAAAGTATAATCACTGCAAAAAAAATTAGAGAAAGAAAGGTGGTCACGGGACAGAGTTGCACAGCTAGAATTCACAGAGCCTTCAGAGAGAGGGGACTATAAGAACTAGGAATAGCTTTGACATTTCCTGGCTGGTGGCGAGAGTTATTTAAATCCCTGTTCTTCAGTCTAATCACGTAATAGTGATGTTATGTGGCTACTTGCAAGTTGATTATGAGAACATAAAATACACAGCTTTTGATGCACCTTGCAAACTGCCTGGTGCATAGCCCATCTGAGCTCTGGATTGTTTAATGTTCTCCATTTCTGTTAACTTGTGATACTTTCTCCTCTGTCAGACACTCTCTGCAAATGATTGATCATCCTTCATACCTAAGAACTAAAAGTCACTATATGTATAGATGCATTTTTGAGGCAAGATGATTGCCTGTGGACCAGCTCTTGGCTGAGAGACATCCAACGTCAGCACCTTAAGGTCTTTGCTCAAAGGTCTTTCTGTTTTCCAGAAAACATATGCTCAGCTACTGCCTGGCAGTGGGTAAGAGTTGGTGTATGCTTGACAGCTATTAAAATGGGCTCAAAAGTCTTAATCCTCATGTTTTCAGTTTTATGTCCACATCCACTCTTCCATGAATATCAAATTTCAAGCATTTCTAATCTAACTGATTCAGAAAATAAACATAGAGGCTCCTTTAGAGGAAGAGGAGGGTAATATCCTGGCTGATTGGGGTTTAAAGGATAATAAGGTTATAAAGAATTTATATAAAGCCTTAATCAATGATTTGTTCTGTTATAAATGTGTGCATATGACCAGTGTGCTTCCACAAGTGTCTAAACTCCTTGGCACTCCTGTTAAGAAGTGAAATCTAATTCTCTTCCTCTTAAATGTGGACTGACTTTATTGACATTTGAACATGATGTGGAGAAAATGACCCTCAGTGGCTTCCTAGGCTAGGTTGCAACAAGTGACTGTAGCTCCAACTAGCTCCCTGAGACATTCATATTTAGAGTGTGTGGCACTGCTGTAAAAACTGAAATACTCTGAAGCCTAATGCTTGGGAGCACAGACAGGAAAGAGAGAGAAAGAGATATGTCAGAGTATCCAGATTATCAATCACCCTGATCCCCACCTGTTCAAGCTGCCTCAGCTCAGTCATCAGCTACATAAGTGACAAAGCCCTCGAGATGAAGCCAGTACCAGTGACTGTGATGTCAACCACAGGAGACCCAGAGTGAGGACTTCCTATTTGATTCCAATCCACCTCCAGAATCATGAGAAATAGCACTAACAAATGAATTGGCTCTCTTAAATCACTAAATTTGGAGTGATCTGTTGTACAGGAGAAAGTGACTGTAACACCTAGAGTGTTGAACCAAGAACTCAACTCTTGGAATGTTGCAGTGGAAACCCTTTCTAAACAGTGCTCAGCTCTGCCTCCCTCGTCCACTCTGAAATTCCAGAGAAGGCACAGCTAATTCTTCAAATCACTGATTTCTCATTTGAAAAAATATTGATGATGCCCTGTGAGCAGGCTTTTGTGTGAATGAAAGAGAGGAAGCCAGATGTGGTAGCGTACACCTGTTAATCTCAGTACTTGGGAAGCTGAGACAGGAGGATCACAGGTTCAAGGCCAGCCTCAGTAATTCAGTGAGAACTTCAGCAACTTAGACCGTATTTCAAAATAAAAAGGGATGAGTGTGTAGCTTGAAGGTAAATGCCCCTGGGTTCAGTCTCTGATAAGAGAGAGAGAGAGAGAATATGAAATGAATATGGGGAAATCATAGATACTGTGAAACTGCATGAAGTTGTAAGTTATTACTGAAAAATCATGATGAGAAAGACTTTCCATGAGCAAGTTCACTGAGTAGTTTTTAAAAACTTGCCCAAAGCAATCTCTCTGTTCAATGGTTCAAGTTTAGTGTAAGGGAATGGAAGTTCTGTTCATGTAATCTAATCAATATATTCATGTTTTATCATATTTCAAATTTTATTACATCTTCTCTGTACTTAGGAAAATATCAGTATCCAGGGATGGGATGACAAAGAAAGTATGGGTGTCCTAGCCATGGAACCTCATCAAAGATCTGTGGTTGAAGATTGAATGTGTTTGTCAGGAAATGCTGGCATTTATATCACTATCATACTTTTCTAATGATAATGTCACTTAGCATCAGATTCATATATTGTTTTTCAAATTCAACTTAATGTTATTCTTTTTCTTTTTTGCAATAGCAAAATAGGATTTACAGTAATTTTACATCATACTACAGGACTCAATAGTCTTAATAACCATTATGTATGAGTGGAAATATAATGTGGCTGGTTCACTTTTATTGCAAGAAACAATATTCTGTTTTCCCCTAACTGGACTTAGTTTTTATCTTGAGCACCCACTTCATTGTGCATGTTTTGGTGACAACTTAAAGTGTGTGGTTTCCCACTATCCAGGACTGTACCTGGTTTCTGGAGTATTTATGTAATCTTAAAAGATTGGGGGTGCGATATTCTTCCATGTGGTCTGTCATTGATAGAACTGGCCCCATACTTCTGCAAGATGATAATACTACCAAAGGCAGTGATTCTGAAACTTTAACAAGTGCAAGGTCACCTGGAGGGCTTGTTAAAGCACAGATGGCTGGGCTTTAATTTCAATTGCTGAGGCCCAGAGTTTCTGCCTCAGTAGATTCGGGATGAGGCCTGAGAATTTGTCTTACTAATAACTTCCCAGGAGATGCTCATGCTGATGATCCTGGATCATACTTTGAAGACCATTGGTCTTAAGATGAGAGCTTGGATTTGTCTATTTTTGGAAAGCCTAACCTGGCTTAGGGAATGTTTTCACTATGAGAAACCTCACTTTTTTCTATGAAACACAAGTCAAATGAGAAAAGTAAGGGCAGAAGGAGGCGCATATTCCAGGTTTTTAACTCAAATGGACCTTAGGTTATCCTTTTATGTCTTTTTTTTAAAATTTATTTATTGGAGAGCTAGTTAGTTTCAGAAGCCATCAAGCAAATCAGTGAAATGTGACCTGGATAGAAAGAAAAACTTTGTTTTCCCTTTATGCCTTTTCTCTGCCTACTCATAAAAATGGATCGTATGCTCCATGTTCCATTAGGAAAAGATACACATTTTTGCCAGTAATAGGACAAATGAAATTTAGCTTATCACCCTTTCCTAGGGTTGAAGCAACCACCTCCAAATGTCCCATCTCAATTTGGTTTGTATTAGAGAAAGTGCTATAGAAATCTCAGTCTAGGTGTATATTTTTAATTATATATACTTTTCTTTGAAAGTGGGAAATACTGAATACTTCATCTAGTCAGTCTCTCTCTCTCTCCTTCCCTCCTTTCCTCCCCTGTCCCCCTCTGTCTCTTTCTCTCTCATTCTCTGTGGTCTATGGGCTATATTTTCCATAATTCCTTCGTATATACTCACTCAGAGCAATCTCTGTGGAATGCGTTAGGTCTCTATTCTTTGGGTTACTGGTTCAAAATGTATTTTCCTTTGAGGTATTATGTTTGGCAAACAAACACGAGTAAGAGGAAACAATTCTGTAATTGCTCAATAATGAAAACTGGCATGGATAATTGTCAAGGTTAAATAATTGTCTCTTGAAATAAATAATGCAAACCCCCTCCCTTGGATACACAGACCCGCACACACACACACACACACATTCGTGCTCCTCAGTGCTCAGTCCCAGGCTCTCTTCTTTTTGGTCTTATCTCTAAGGTTGGTGACTGATACCACAAGACTTTATTACAAGAAAAAAGTCTCAGAATGTCTAGCACCCACGTATTCTCGCAGCCAAATAATTAATGGACACAGAGCACAGGCCGTGGAGTCACACACTGCAGTTAAATTTCTGGCTATCTCACATTCAAATTTTGTGAACTTGAGGAAACCACTTAAATAGTCTTTGCTTCAGTAAAATAGGGATAACAATTCCTGTCTCCCAGGGGGCAAGGATTGTGAAACTCTTAGCACAGTATCTGTACAAGTACTCAGCAAGTCATGGCTGCTTGCTACAACTCCTGGCATTCTGTTGGGCCCATCTGCCAGTGTTCATTCAATACAGATTAAAAAATATATATTTATAATCATTATAAACACAAATTATAATTATGTAATTATAATATTATAAATTTATAATATAATTATTATATTTTATAATAAAATACATAAATATATTTATTTATAATCTTTTGCTGACCACTAGGTGGAGAAAGCAAGCCTTCTAGGGTAATTGAATTAAACAGGAGGCCAATTCATCTCGACCTAAATACAACAGACTTTTAAGGGAGAGGAAAGAGAGGAAAATACTCTTTTTTTTCCCTCTTCCTCAAAACTTTAGATGGCATCATCCAGCAATCAGAAGAAATGCTTGGGGAATTCTCCAGCAGTTCACAATGAAAGTGTCTGAGTTTTAAGTGTGGTCATACCTTGAGGCATCAGATTTCACTCAGGGCAAGTCCTAGGCAAATTATGAAGTTCAAAAACTCTGCTTGCCAGCACCTTCTCATTCTGCACACCCTGATCCCTTCTCACTTGCATTTCAAGCAGGCAGCTGCCCAATATGTGTTTCTTTCTGTGGTAGCACAGACCTACTGACTCCCAGGGATGTTTGCATGTTAAGATGATGAAATCCTTTGACAAATTACCCTTTTAAGATCTGTAATATAAAAGTAATGAGAATTCATTAGACCTATTTCATAGAGCTTTTGTGAGCATTATTTAGTTAGTACATGTACAATCCTACTGTGAAATCTAAATTCTTTGAAAATAAAAAAATATATATTTTTATTGAAGACCCCCAAATCTGCTCAAGGAGAATTTCTTTGGTAGTAAAGAAAAACCGGCAATATGATAGAATTAATGTGGCATTTGCAGGCAAGGGTGTCTTGAAATTTCTCATTCAGGTGAACCCCAAGTGGGCTAAATCATTATCCTTGTCTTGCTTCTTGTTCCCAAGGTAAGTTTGAAAAAAAAAAAAAAAACATATATATATATATATATACACACATTTCCATATTATTCCAGGAAAGTACCTCAAAATCCCCTTAAATATAAAGGTGTTCAAAAAGGAATGATACAAATATTTTGCATTCTTACCAATACTTTTATGTAGTAGAAGCATAACAATTTCTGCTTTCCAGACTGGAAGTACCCAAGTTTCATACCAGTTTTTTAATCTGAGTTGATATAATTTTGCTATGAAAAAAAAAAATCATCTCTTAGTTTTTAAATGGTAATCTTATTTATCTCTCCACTTTTTTTTTTTTTGGTACTGGGGATTGAGTCCAGAGACATTCTTCCTCTGAGCTATACCCCCAGCCCTTTTTTATTTTGAAACAAGGTTAGGGTTAAGCTTCTGAGGGGATATTGCTAAAATTATCACTATGATGTCTTACATCATAATGATAGTGACATATATACACACGGCACTTCGTGGGCTTTCCTCTGGTTCCCTCCCCCTTCTTATCCATACTTCTGTATACTAGCATAAAATGTTCCACTTTTCATACTGGAAAATATCAAACTTCCATACCAGATTTTTATTCTGAAGTTGGTACAATTTTGCTATGAAAAAAAAATCGTTTCCTACTTTTTAAAGAGTAATCCTGTTTGCCTCTCCACTGGTGCTAGTCACAGGCACTTTTGTTGTTGTTTTGATTTTCTTATGTTATTTAAGGAAGGAAAAGTCCAGGGAGAAATTTCGGTTTATGTTCAGTAAATTTCCACTCTAGGACATGAACAAAAGTTCCCACAGGCAGCCAAGAGCGTGGATGGAGCCCTGGAATGCAATTCCATTTAAATGTGGCTTGAAATAGCACACTTATTTCCACTAAATTTACTTTTAGTGCATCCCATAGCATGATTATTTATGCAAAATTCACATACAGACACAAGCATCTAAGATCTAAATATAAGATCCAAATGCAAATCCCAATTCCCCTTCACAATATTTTCTGCTTCTCGATTTATGGTGTCAATTTTCAATCACCATGTTCCATACACATATGGCATGCATATATGATATTTAAAGTTTTTATGTTGGGCTTTCCCAAAGGAGACTCTGAGACAAAGATTTGAGTGCAGGCAATTTACTGGGAAGTCCAAAAAAGATGGGTAAACAGGGATCAGAGAAACATGGGGAAGTGTGGTAGTCAGCTTCTTGTCACTGTGACCAAAATATCTGACAAAAATAACTTAGAGGAGAAAAATTTATTTTGGCTCATGGTTTCAGAGGACTCAGTCCATAGTTGGCTGGCACATCCGGTGAAAGAAACATCACGGTGGAAGGGGATGACAGAGGAAAACTGCTCAGCTCATGGCAGCTCGGTAGGTGACCAACTTCCTCAAACTAGCTCCCACTTCTCAGTGGTATATTCAGTCATCAATGGATTGATACACTGATAAGGTCAAAGCCCTCATGATTCCATTAATCATCCAAAGCTCCATGTCTGGACATTGCTATATTGGAAACACATGAGACTTTGGGGACATCCCAGACACAATCCATACCAGGGAGGAAAGGCAAACAATGAAGAGTATATTACAAGGCTGGTTCCCATAATGGACAATGGGTGCTTAATCCTGCGGAGAAACTCTGGAAATGATACAAAATATATTCCTCAGTGATGTCCCATGAAGGACAAGGAAATTGGAGTACACTATTCCTCCCTTAATTGTAGTTTTGCTTCCTACAGTTTCAGTTACCTGCAGTCAACCATGGTTTGAAAATATTAAGTGGACGATTTCAGAAATAAAAAATTCACATGTTTTAAATAACATATGAATTTTCATTATAGCATATTGTTATAATGGTTCTATTGTCTTATTAGTTCTTATAATTTCTTACTGTGCATAGTTATAAATTAAATTTTATCATAAATATGTATGTATAAGAAAAATCCTCTGTGCATAAAGGAAGGCTATTACCTGTACTTTCTAAACCTGCTGGTCATTAGTCAAGGGCTTCTGGAGAGAGAGAATGTTAATTCTCAGCTCTTGCCTTCAGCCTTGTAAGTGAGCTTCATGAATTTCAACATCCCAAGGGTAGCCTTCCAACAACAATGCATGTGCTGCCCAATACAAGGCAGATTGTTGTGAAAAGAAGTGGTAAGACAGGACACTAAGCCTGCTAAGCCACTCTATTGGGCAAAATTGCTACTCATATATTATAGTTTATATTTTATGCTTAAATTTATATTAGATCCCTACACTAAAAATCAGTATACCACTCCACAAAAGAAATATCCAGGCCCAGATAGTTTTATTGGGGAATTCTATGAAGTATTTACAAATAATTAATAATACTTTTGTACAATCTCCTTCAGAAAACAGGAAAGAGAACACTTTTGCGAGGCATTTTTCAAGATCATTATTATCCTGATACTAAAACTAGACAGAGTATAAAAAGAAAAAAGAATACTAATGTCTCTCCAGGAATTACATTTAGAAACTCCTCAACAAAATACTAACAAACTGAATGCAATAATGAGTAAAATGAGTTCTATATAATTTCCATTTAGAATTTATTCCAGGTATGCAAGTTTATCTTAACATTTGAAAATTAATCAATATAATCAATCATGTCAACAGGCTATGCAGAAAAATTATGTAATCATATCAACTGATGCAGAAAAAGCATTTGGCAAAATAGAAATTCCATTTATAATAAACCTTCACAAATGAGGAATAAGAGAAGCTTACCTCATCTTGATATAGAATGTATATAAAACCCCTACAAGCTAGCCTCATATTTAATAGTGGAAGATAGCTTTTCCCTAAGATCAGAAACAAAGTAATGATGTCTGATGTCACCATTTCTTTAATGTTATAGTAGAAGTTCTAACCCCTGTTATAAAGAAAAAATTTCAAAATCATACAAATTAGAAATAAATATCTTTCCCTGTTCATAGATGATATGGTTGTCTACATAGAAAATTCTAAGAAATATACAATCCTCCAAATACTAGAACTAATAAATGAGTTCAATAAATTTGCCAAATATAAGATCAATAGAAACAAAATCACATTTTTATATACTGATGATGCACATGTAGAAACTGAAATGAAAAGCACTATACTATTTGTAATATTCCAAAGAAAATGCAACACTTAAGTTAACACTTTTAAAAATGTTCAGGCCAGGCATAGTGGTGCATGCTTGTACTCTCATTACTTGGGAGGCTGAGACAGGAGGATCACACGTTCAAGGATAGCATCAGAAAATAGTGAGACTTTTATCAACCTAGTGAGACCCTGTTTCAAAATAAAAATAAAAAATAGGGTTGGGGGTGTAACTTGGAGGCAGAATACCCCTGGGTTCAATCTCAGTACCACAAAAAATAAAAGTTCAGGTTCTGTATATTTACAATTATAAAATTCTGTTAAAAAGTTAAAGAACAGAACATACTATATCCATGGATCTGAAGACTTATGAATGAATGTAGAAGCATGGGGGCTGTTGCATTTGGGGAAACACAGAGAAACTGCGGAGTATCCACCAGGTCTATGCTATCAATCAGGACATGGCCCATATATTAGATGCTATTTTAAAAATCCCATTCTAGTGATACTGGTGGTATTTGATGAGATCTTCCTTGAGCAATGAGCTCTGGAACAGGCTGACTACAGGAAAATTTCTTTTTTTTAAAAAATTATTGTTATACTTTTATTGGTGCATTGTAATTATATATTATAGTGAGATTCAGAATGATACAAACACCTGCACACAGCACTTGGTGTTTGCCACTGTATCCCGCCCTACTGTTCCCTCCTCCCTCCTTGTACATGTTAGTAAGATTAGTATTGATGCCTTCACTTATGGACACAACAATAATTGAACCGTTTCCCTCCTCAAGATGATTGAGGGAAGAAGATGAGGAAAAGAAAAAAAAAAAAAAAAAAGAGGATGGAGGAAGGGAATAGTTCAAGTAAGTTTATGTACATATATGCAGATATCACTACCAATTTTGCTCCGAAACATTTCTTACTTAAATCCTAGGAGTGTGGCTGGTGCAAGCCCTCGGCCACAGGTCTTGGGACAAGATGAACAACAGGACACTTGGGCTGTTAGAAGACAGAAGAGGGAGAACAGAGAGAATGAGTTAATTGTTAGTATTATTTATGGAAATCCATGCCAATTACTGCAAAGCTTCTCTTCTAGAAGAAAATAAAAAAATAGAGGAAAACTACTATAGAAAAAAAATGTTTGAAAATGTTCAGCTTCACTTTTTCTTAACAGTTACCTAGTAATTCACTCCCTTACACCTCAAACTTTATCGAATCTTTACATATTTCACCCTGTCTCTCACTGATATCCTTAACTGTGGGAAGTTGCTATTTTCTTTTAACTTGAATCAATGTTTTTGTGATTATTTTGCCAGGGATCTGCTTTTCCTTTCTGTCATCTTCAGTGTCTTGTTTTTCACCTATAATATGTAGGCAGTTTCCTCCACTCTCTCAGCATCAACCTATAATCTTGACCTATGAGATAATTACTGTTAGTATTCATTATTCATGTCTATATTATTATACCATGTTCCAGATATTATTGTAGACACTGAAAATATGGAGTTGAAGGGACTATAACTTAAAAATGAATGAATCAGATAATTTCAGAAAGTGATCGTTCCTTTGAGGAAAGTAAGGTAATGCTGCAAAGAATGACAGGCAGAAGCAATGGAGCTAATTTAGTTGAAATTCTTGGGGAGAACCTCGATGAGAGGCGATAATTGGGCTGATACCTGAATGGGGAAATCAGTTTATCTTATGGAGATTACAAGGAAGAATGCTCCAAGCAAAACACGTCCATATACATATGGAGAGACAGGTACGCATGCACACACATATATGCGTACAAGTATGTTGAGATATATATTTTTTTCATTTTGACATTGAGTTCCAAATATTACCTGTTAAGACTTTTTTAGTTCTCATTGTCCTGGTACTGTGTTTCCATGGTAACTTAAGACAGATACTAGTTTGATTTATATCATCTTAGAATTTGTCTTATTTAATGTTGCCTGGAGGAAGCCTATGGGAGTAGGGGATGCATGTCCCTTGCCAGTCTCCAACTATATAGAAAAGATAAAATCCTCTCTAACTCAAAAAATTGATTCTATCTTGCCAACTCCATTTTCCTCCACTCCCCACTAAAATGAAAATTTATATTATTGGAGAGGGAAATGGAGAAACTTTAAGGTAAAAAAAAATCAGTTTGACACTCTAAACTTGATCTTCACTCTGTTACACCTGGAAGGTACCCTCCTGTCTTCCCTTTTACAGATTTTAGCACCGTTCAAGTTATTTCATCATCTTGCAAGAAGTGATACTTCTTTTGTCTTCTACTTTCTTCCAGCTTCTACAGATCAGATGCTATTTTTAAAATATATTGGTTTTTATCTTTCTACCAAGAGAAAGGTGAAGTCAATTATTCTAAGACAAAGAAACATTACTGGGAAATGTAAGAGTCTAGGGCATCAATTGCCAAGAAATATGAACTGGAATAGCTTGGACTTTTGATCTCTGCCTGCTGATTAAGCTGGATGCCCAAAATAACATCACATAATACTGTCTGTGACCTCCTTATTCCCGTAGCCTCTTTTTTAACTTAGCAATGCTACTCAAATTCTCTCCTTAAAGGTCATCAAGGAGAGATGACAAATAACCCTCTACCTAACAATGTCCAGTGGTCAGTCAACCATCTCATTTCCTAGTGTTCAGTAGCAATTGATATTGCTAACAACTTAGCTGCTTACAGTTCTGCATCTCTTCATGCAGTAAATAGTATGGCATTATTTGTCTTTTCATTTCCCAGAATCTTCACTTTAAGTCTCTTTTGCTAATTTTGATGCTATATCACCCCCTTAACTTGAGAGTGCCTTTCTCTGTGTGACTCACCATTCGTAGGATCAACTATTGTGTCAACGGGAATGGCCCCAAAGGCTAACTCTGTTACCTTCAACACTTTCTAGAGAACTAGCCTACATATTCAATTCTATATTGTCAATATTTTTTCTGTTATTTCCTCCTTGATATCTCGCCTGGCACCTTGTCCACTCCTGTCCAAAATCTAGAAGGCCACCAGACTGAACAAAGGATAGCACCCATGTTAAAAAAAAGTCCTGGTATGAACCTGGTGTTCCCACATTTAGGTTTTAAATGACCCCACTTCACTTACTTGGAGTCACTTAGTTTTGTCACCTCTGTACTTTAGCATGTCATTTTGCTTGATGTGCTGATATGGAACTTCCTCCCCTTTCCTCTCTCTGAATCCTGGTTATTGGCTCATCTCTTTTCTTTAGGTGAATAATTCCATGATCAGTCTTTTGGATAATATTCTCAATAGGCTCAATTCTTTCTGCCACCCTAATGGAAATATCTATCTCTTAACAGAACCTGTACTTTAATTAACATGTTTACAACTGAGCTCACTCAATTCCCATATTCCTCATTCTGTTTGTTGAGTCAATATTCTTCCAATCACTCAAGTGTAAAACCCAATTTGTATGTTTTCCCTTTCCTCCATCTCTTATATCCATTCAGTCAACCAAATTCCATTAGTTATCTTTCTTTCTAACTTCGGATTTCTTACTCCCACTTCCAGCTCTAGAAATCCTTAAATGCTGTTCTTTTATGTAACTTAACACCAGTGCAGCTTTCTTGACAACTCTGGTCTTATTTTGATTTATTCTAACTGTAAATATGCATTGTTCCTTGAATTTTAGCTACTTAAAAAGACCACAATATTATTAGCTCAGTGGAGTAAAAATATATGGATTATTTAGTACCAGTTATTTATAAAATAGCAAACCAACAAAGCACATGTCTATAATCCCAGTGCTTGGAAGGCTGAGTAGGAGAGTTATAGGTTGGAGGCCAGGCTCAGAAACTTAGTGAGACTCTGAGCAACTTAGGGAGAACCTGTTTTGAAATAAGAGATTAAAAGGGCTGGTGGTGTAGCTTGCTGGTAGAATGCCCCGGGTTCAATCGCCAGTACAAATAAATAAAAAAATAGTAGCCTGTAGCTTTGGGTACATTGGGCATCAATTACACAAAACAGATGCTTCTGTAGCTTTGTTAAGCAGGAAGTAATTTAATATAGAGAATTAGGTCATATAAAAAATTGGCAGAACTGCTTGGGCCTTGTACTATGCTATGAATATCTCCCAAAACATTTTGAGATTATCCCAACTATGGGAGCTGTCACCTCCTCCACTGAAGCAAACCAATCTGAACAGTTTTAAGGGTCAGGAAAGCCCCTGCCATGTATGAGCCATGCCATGTCTACTAGAAATCTACTGGGAGAATAAAATGAATGACCTATGCCTTGACTCTTGACACCTACAAAGTCAGTGAATTTTAATGCTGCTAAAAAAAAAAGCACCCCAATATTATTAGAATATATCTCTGTCTCAATTTTGTGTTCCAAATCTTGTGAAAGTTAGTCTGATTGGTTGAGCCAAAAGATGTCTTGGATCTTTAGCTGCAAAGATTCAGAGAAATGTAATAGCTAGTAAAGCTCTTAGTGCACAGAGGCAGACTGGGAGGAGAATAAGATTCTTGTTGAAAGTCAATCCATTCTTGCCACCACAAAAAAACTATGGAGAACATTTAATAGTTTTTCCAAATGTAAAATTAGTTGTCTGATTATGGAGAAATGATAAACTTTGGGAAAAGTATAAAGAAGAAAATTTGTAAATTTCTAATTGTATTGAGAACATTTCGCTATATATGTTTTCCATCTCAAAATTTTTAAAAAGCACTGATTAAGGGGTCTTAAATTTCTTTGTTATTTTCAAAGGTCTTTGTCTCTTGGGATTTCTATTAGAAATGGAAAAATCAATTTTGGTGCTCCTTTTCATTCTATCTACATCATACTTCAAAATGTCACTTACAAAAAAATTCCAATTTTCAATTTATGTGAGTCTACAGAAGTAAGAGCAACAATATCCAAATGGTCATAAACATTTTTTCTTATGTCAAATTTGATTCATAACTCAAATTTTTCTTTTTCTTTATTTCATATGACAAAGTACTACTTTGCACAGTAGAGGAAAATATGGTGTAAATAGTGTTATATATTTTAATAAGCAAATAAACATATATAATAAACAGATTATGTGTTTTGAAAAATTAATATAAGGAAAAATTGTCCAAACGAGAGATGGTTTGGGATATTTAAAAATAAAACTGTAAAAATTAGAGTTTATAAAGCTCATCATAACCAAACCCCATCTCCTAATCGTGTGTGTGTGTGTGCGTGCGTGTGTGTGTGTGTGTACTGGGGGTTCTATCTCTGAACTACACCCCCAGCCCTGTTTAATTTTTTATTTGGTAACAGGGTTTCACTAAGTTGATGAGAGCCTTACTAAGTTGCTAAGGCTGTTCTGGAATCTGTGATTCTCCTGTCTCAGCCTCCTAATTACTGGGATTACAGGTGTATTCCACCATGCCCTGCTCCATCTCCTAATCTTTTGATTGACATGCAAATATTTTTTTAAATAATGTTCCCATTTCATCAGTATGAACTGAAAGGAAAATAAATGCCTCTAGATAATTAGGTCACAGTTATTTTGCCATAACCAATGTAAAATAATCTGGCATATAATTAGATATAATACAATTAAATTGAGAAGAGACAATGAATCATTCTTTAGCTATTCCACAGGGATGGAAGGTAGGGTCAGGGGAAGTGGACTAAATAAGCAAAGCCTAAGATATTAGTTTTCTCAAATGATCTTTGTTTCCTTTATCAAAAATTGGATTGCTTCCCCCACCATCCCTAAGCAATACTTAGTTGTCAGGATAAGGAGCATTATGAACTGAATTGGGTCCTCCAAAACTCATAGGTCAAAGTCTTAAACCCTAGCACCTCAGAATGTGCCTATGAGGCTTTAAAGAGATGATTAAATTAAAATGAGGGCTTTAGGTTGGAATCTAATTTACCTCCAACCATGATTACATCAAAGATTTAGGGCTCAATATGTAATTTTTTATTTTTTATTATTATTGGTGCATTGTAATCATACATCTTTGTGAGGTACAAGCTGGTAAAGACATACATGCACACGTCTCTCATTTAATCCTTCCCTCATTCCTGCCTCATTCCCTCCCCCTCCCTCCTCAAGTTCAGTTTATTGATTGACTTTGATATGTTTGTGAAAGTACATCATGTGCATTAGGGTGTTTCCCTCCCCTCAACCCATCACCTTCCGTTAAGTCACCTTCTTTGCTCATTTAAGGTTTCTCCTTCTTCACAAAAGAAGAAATACAAATGGCCAATAAATGTATGAGGAAATGTTCAACATTATTAGCAATCAGAGATATGCAAATCAGAACTACCTTGAGATTTCACCTAACCCCAATTAGAATGGCAATCATCAAAAACACAAACAACAGCAAATGCTGGTGAGGGTGTGGAGAAGTGGGAACCCTAATACATTGTTGGTGGGATTGCAGATTAGTGAAACCACTTTGGAAAACAATATGGAGGATCCTCAGATGAATGAAAATGAACCAACCATATGATCCAGCAATACCACTTCTGGATATCTAACCAAAAGAATGGAAACCAAACTATCATACCAATGCATATGTATCTATGTTTATAGCTGTACAATTTACAATTGCCAAACTATGGAACCAGCCAAGATGTCCATCAATAGATGAATGGATTACAAAATCATGGGGAATATGTACACAATGTAATTTACTTAGCCATAAAGAAGAACAAAATTATGTCATCTACAAGGAAATGGATGGAACTGGAAAACATTATTAACTGAGATTAATCAGTCAATATATAAATTTTGGAGGAACAACAACCTTCATTCCATAGCAAGGGTCATCTACAAGCCAAAAACAGAAATCTTAGAAGAAACTAAACCCACCAATGTCTTGGATTTCTAGTCTCCAAAATTGTAATATAAACAAAATAAAAATTTCTGTTTTTTAAACTATCCAGTCTGTGATATTCTGTTATGGCAGCCCTAAAAAACTAATACACAGAGATAAAATGAACAAAATCAGTAATTTTAGCAGATAAATTTAATATTTATTTTGGTGCAGATAAGTGATTCATATCCAAAGACTATTTTACTCCCCTAGGAGACGTTGGGTAATGTTTGGAGGTATTTGAACTGTCATATTTTGGAGGAGAGAGGCTCCTCTGCTCTGTACCTCCTCCTGCCACAGATTTATCCATCCCAATATGTCAATAATGCTGAGGTTGAGAAACCATGTTTTAGTGACATGGATTTGCTGGGTAGGCTTTTGATTGGGAGGTGAGGAATCTTAACTATTTTCTTGCTGATTGAGCCTGCAAAGTCATTTCTGCAACAATCATCTTGTGCCAGATACTTTGAACAGTTAGCTAGTGCATGCTTTCTCTAATGATCCTCACCAGGCCAGTTGGCCCTACCTGTGATGAACACACTATACTGGGGCATTCCCACTTTACAATTAGCAGGATGGAAACGTTTCTGCTACTTCTCATCTCACAAAAACACACAAGGCAGAAATAAATTCCATATGCAGATATATCTTTCTTTAAAGATGAAGAATAAGTAGAATCATTCATTTTGCCCACATTACACTGGATATGAACTTATTATACCAACTATTCATTGAAGCAACTTCTAAAATCCTTTAGTGAGCAACAAAGAATTTTGAAAGTGAGCTAGGTCAGGGGATTGAGACCATGAGTGTGTGCAGTTACTTGAGGTTGAATTTCAGTCTTTTCTATTGTGTCATTTTACTTTTCTTCCCTTCCCATCATCTGCATCTAGTCAACAAAAAGAATAATAAAGGTAATGTTGAGCAAGGCTGAGATGCTGGATTGACTCAAGAATATCCCATGCCCTCTTGATGAAGTTGGACCTCTGTAGGCAGGAATAGCAAGGCAGCCCCAAATGGAAACAAGCTCCGTCTCTAATTGAAGCTAGAGGACAGCCTAGAACGAGCCAGCGTTGAAACTGCCATGTCTCATCTGCTTCCAATTTACCAAATTGAATCTTAAATGGGGACATCGCAGTTGTTTTGCCATCCCTGCTCTAAAACTCAGCTGAATATATTATAAATCCTGGAACTTTTGTCAGGGATGACCACTGACTTGATTTAGTGTGGAAATGAAGGCAATCCACAGCTGTTTGCCCCAGGCTCCATTTTTACTTCCTACAGCTATGTCACTGGCGTAAGGAACTAAGAAGTCAGTACTGTAATTAAGAAAGAAAAATTATACAAAATTTAGAATAGATAGAAGTATGTCAACTAATACAGTTTACTATATTCTTCTGGGAAGTAATTAGCATTCCAGAGAAAGTATTTCCGTTTTTCTGGTAGAACTTAATGACATTAAGATTTTTCCCCCCTGGAGATTTAATTACCTATCCACAAAATAAACTGGTAGAAACTTAAAAAATTTTCACTAGACATTTATTTTTCATTTCCTTGTTTTTTATTAAAAATGGTAATTTTTTTTTACTTTGTTGGCTTAGGTTCTATCCCTTTGCAGCAAATATGACATAAAAATTTGTCCTTTGCTTATTACCAAATTTTTCTATAATTTAAAAAAAAAATTTAATACTCCACCCAATTAGAAGGTGAATAACCTGTTGTCATAGGTTTGGAAGAAAGGACTGTGAGCTATAATGACTAAATAGGGTTCTCATTGGTGGCACTTTAAAATTTATCCTTTAACTCTTATTTAGCATACTCCTCCAAATTTAAGAGCTCAGTATGGTAGCCCAGGCCTGTAATCTTATCAACTCAAGAGACCAAAACAGGAGGATTGCAAGATTAAGGCCAGGCTGGGTGACTTAGTGAGACTTTGTCTCGAATGCAGGAAGGAGGATGGATAAAGATGGCTCAGTGGTAAAGATGGCAATAAAATATTTTTCCAATAAACATATAGTAGGATAAATTCAAAGAGGTTGACACTAAAAAGCCTTGTAGTAAACTTTGGAATGGTAGAGACAAAGAGAATCTTGAGAGTGGCAGGAGAGGAGCAACTCATCATGTTAAAGAGTTGCTCAAAGATGAACAGTTGATCTCTCATCAGAAATTATGGGTACAGGATTGCAGTGAGATGCATATTCGAAGTGCTGAAAGAAAAGAACCACTGTCAACCAAGGACCCTATATACAACAAAACCATCTCTCAAAAAGGAGAACAAACATCTCAAATAATAAAAACATTAGTTTTCACTAGTAGACCTGCCTTTAGTTTTAGAAAAAGCTGAAATAAAAGACCACTAGATAGTTAAGCCAACTGCATAAAGCTATGATTATAAAATTATGTTGGTGACCCTAAAATGCATTGATATATAATTTATATTGCAATAATAGTGCAAGGAAGTAATTAAGATATATTTGATTAAAACTTTTGTATATTATTGAAAGTAAGTTGATACTAATTCAAATTAAATTGTTTTAAGAAGCCCATTCTAATTCTCAAGAAAATAACTTAAGATATAGTAAAAGAGAATTAGTGAAACGGAATTAGTAAATAATTTGAGAGATTTAACATTTTACATCAGAAAATGCCCATTTAGCTGAAAAGAAGTTTTCAAATGGAAGAATAGAACCAAAAGATGTAAAACATATAGAAAATAATAAGAAAAAGCAGCTGTAAGTACTATACTCTCAGTATAAACACTAATGTAAACTTATTCAATGTACCAATTTAAAAAACAGATTATCAGGATAAACAAAAACAAAATGCAACATTACTCAATCATATGTTGTCATATGTAATTCAAACATACAAATAAGTTAAAAACAAAATTATAAATTAAAATGGGGCATTCTATATATACAAAATGTTGAGCTATACAAATATTGTATGTTGTCATAAAAGAAGCTTTAATAATTTCAAAGTATTGAAACTGCACAATTATTATTTTCAGTTTCATTCATTGATGGAGTAAAATTAGAACTCTATCAAAAATTTTAAAAAATTACCAATATGTATAAATTAAACAATATCTCAAAATAATTAATAGATCAAAGAAAAAAGTTGCAAGGAATATGAAAAATACTTTGAGATGAGTAAAAACTAAAGCACAACATACAAAAACAAATGGAATACAGCTAAAATAATGCTTAGAAGGACAATTATAGTTACAAATACCTATATGAAAAAATATCTCAAGTCAGTAACCTAAATTTTCACTATAATAAACTATAAGAATAGCCAGGTGTGGTGCTGCATGCATGTAATCCCAGTATTTGGGAGGCAGAGACAGTATGATCGAAGGTTCAAGGCCAGCCTCAGCAACTTAGACCCTAGTGACTTAGGGAGTTGTCCCTGTTTCAAAATAAAAAGGGCTGCAGGTATATCTTAGAAGTAAAATTTCCCTGGGTTCACAGCCCAGTAACACACACACACACACACACACACACACACCCCTATAAAAACAGAGCAAAAGAAACCCAAGCAAGCAGCAGAAGGAAATAATAATAAAGAGTAGAAATTAACGAAATAGAGAATAAATAAATCAGTGGACAAATTTGACAAAACCAAACATAGTTTCTTCAAAAAGATCAACAAACTTTCAGCTACATTGGTCAAAAGCAAAAACAAGCAAAACTAAATTGCTAAAAATGAGAATGAAATCCCAGACATCAATACTTGTATTGGTCTGTTTTGTGCTACCATAACAGAACACATACTAGATAATTTATAATGAACATAAACTCACTGGTTCACAGTAGTAGAGGTGGGGAAGCCCGTGGCTGAGGGGCCAACACCTTCTAAGGGCCTTCTTGCTCAGTATCTCAAGGCAGAAGGGTAAGAGGGGTGTGTGTGTGTGTGTGTGTGTGTGTGTGTGTGTGTGTGTGTGTGTGTGTGTGTGTGTGTGTGTGTATGAGAGAGAGAGAGAATATGAGCCAGACTTATCTTTTTATAAGGACCTCACTTTTGTCACAACATTAACTCATTCATGAGAACAGATCTCTTATGCCCTACTCCCTAAAGATTCCACCTCCCAACAGACATGCTGGGAACCCAGAGAACCCCAGGTCAATGAGTGACTGAAAGATTCTCATTCACAGCACTCATTTTAAAAACAACAGCTAGCTCACTTTGATGGGTAATATTTATTTTTGAGCTCCGTGTCTGGTTATCCAAGACTTCATTGAACCTTCACCATAGTTCATCTTTGTCTTCCCAATTCTGCTTCCGTCTCTTTTGTTGCACAGATATTTAGCCCTAAAAAATATCTTGCGCACTCAGCTCTACCCTATATCTGCTTCTGGACAACCTTTCCTGTGACATTACATGGACATGGTACTAGAAATCATTCATGAAAGAAATTAAGGGAGATTTAAGGTTATTACCAAAGAAAGATGGAGATACACTGGATCTCTCTGAATCCTGCAGGGCAAGATTGGAAAGACAAAAGAAAAACAAATGTCCCTGGGATTCACTTAGCAACTGAATGCTCAGGGGAGGCAACAGATAGTCATTACCACTGGCCTTGGACTTCTGGCTCTGACTTGGCAAGGTGTATTTATGGGACTTCAGTGACGGGAGACCTGAAGCTCACCAACATTGCATCTACTTCTTCTCCCCATCACAGCCCTGGTCTAAATCAAAACTTGAAGATTCACAATTCATCAGGATGACTCCATGAGTGCCTCATAAATTGGGCAGATTAGATTTGGTGTATTTTTAGCTCTGCAAATCATAATTTATGAGTCTCTGTTGGAGGCAGAGTGATAAGGGAACAATGGGGGCCTCGGCGAGATAATCTCATTTGAATTAGACAAATGAGGCCCCGCTGAAAAGGAACACCCAGTGTCTCTGGACAAATTTATGAATTCAAAACAAAAAATAATTACAGCGCAGCAATGGCTGGTGCGGGATGAACCTGCTTCGTTCTAATGTTGGTTGGCAGCTCTTCCTCCTGATTATTCCATCTGGAGATAATTGTGTGATATCATCCATAAAATTAAATCATAAATCAACCCAACTAGTGATCAGGCCAGCAAGCTGCTGAGAAAACTGCATGTAGGGGAGGTGAGACGTCTCATCTTAATGAGAGATTTGGGAGTGAAATTGAGAGAAGACGACGTGTAGAGGGTGACCCTCAGCATGTCTACAGACTTGCTGGCTACCAGTGGCCGCCACAGTCCATGCCCCTGTAGTATCAAGACCGCCAATACACTGCCTGCAACCAATTTGCTGATGAGGAAAGTACATTCTGTTTATGAATGGTCCGCTAGGGATTGCTAATTTGAGTTCTGGATGTCCAAAAGGAAAACACCTTCTTTCTTTCCCTGATGAAATGTAGACAGTTATGGGAAAATCTATCAATGTACTGAGAGCCATATAAAAGAGCATTTGGCCAACCATCCCCTCTAGGCTTAGTTTTTGAAGATTTGCAGAACATACCACAGATCTTTGGAGCTTGTTAGTAAGTTAGTTGTGGTCAATTGGCAGTGTGTTTTTGAAAAGGAATTGCCTTTCTCAGACAAGAGTGTGGTTCCTGAAGCAGTTACTTTTAATGCATTAGAGAGTACAGTTATGATGTTTTAAGTAGTTCCTGCTGATTGCCATAAGTGCTTTTTTCTTATGGCTTGCAGATCAAAAAGGGTCAAAAATCAGCTGGGCATGGTAGCACATGCCTCTAATCCCAGTACTTGGGAGGCTGAGACAGGAGGATCAAGAGCAACCTCAGAAACTTTGGAAGACTCTCAGCACCCTAGCAAGACCCTATTTCCAAGCCAAAAGTGAAAAAAAGGGCTGGGGGCATAGCTCAGAGTCAGGTTGCCCCTGGGTTCAATCCCCAGTACCCCCTCCCTTATAAACATGGTCAAAGATCATCCCAGAACCCCTAATAGCTCAGATTGAAGCAAAGGTCCGAAGGGCAAATATACGAACTGAACCATTTGAAATAATCAACCCTGTTTACGTTGGAGATTTCATTTGTGATCATAATTAATGTAAATCCAGCTGTATATTGAGTTTCTGAATTTTCAAAATAGCAACAATAACAGATGTTGAGAAGCAGGCAGCTCATGAGCATCTGTAAGGGGAAGGTCACCATGCCACTCAGCAAGGATGTAAGTAAGAAAACAATAATGAGGATAAATTCTCTCTTGCTCTTCCCCCAATAATATTAAGACCAATAGAGCAGGTCACCAGTTTTGAAAACTGCATGTTCTTTTGCTTTCTCTTTAATTGTATTAAAATCATATAATATGTCTTTACTGACTTCTATCCAGTTATAAGTATAGGAGCCTAGTTGATTTAGGAAAATTCTAAAATGTGACTCAATCAGCTGGACACAGTAGCACATGCCTGTAAATCCCAGCTTCTTTGGAGGCTGAGGAAGGAGGATCACAACTTCAAAGCTAGCTTAGACAACTTAGCAAGACCCTGTCTCAAAAATAAAAAATAAAAAGGGCTAAGGATATAGATCAGTGGTAAAGGGCCCTCGGTTTGATTTTCAGAACAGCAAAAAAAAAAAAAAAAAAAAAAAAAAGTGAGCCATCCCAAAATGGAAAACCTTCATAGACACAAATATTATTTGCTTGTCTCTATTTCCATCCCTCCATTTCCTGGCCCGTGGGAGTGTTTGTTGTTTGTTCTCCATTTTGGCCAGTCTTAATTAGAAACCAGAAAACCACATGATGAACCAGTCTTACAATGAAGAGTACCAGAATTCTACTTTCATCAGGCTTATTGTATTGTGTCTGGAATCTTTTAGTTTCAAACCTCAGAAACTCAAACTAGTCTATGCAAAAAAGAAGGCATTTATTGTAAAAAAACAAATTCATATTAGAATCTAGAATTCAATATTTAGAAAGAGACCACTTAAGGCATGGCTGCATCCGTGTCTCATATAGTCCTGTTGTTGCTGAAGTCCTGGGTCAGAGGCCTCACTATGGGGATTCAACATTACCAGGTCTGGCCACTTCTCCCAAAAGTCAAACAGAAAAAGTAATGGTGAAAGGCATAATGGGAACTTTAATCTGTGTAGCTAAACCCAGAAGACAAGGAGACTCTCAGCTGTAGCCCTGTCTTTAAGGGGCTGACAATGATTTTGAGGTTTTTTACAAGGAAGGTAAGGGTTGGGGTTTGCATAGCAAGGGGCTCTGTACAGCTGCCAAAGGAGGTGATCTTAATCAGACATTGTCTCTTCCATAACTATCTCAGGATTAGTCAGGTGAGCTTTGTCTACATCAGAGAGTTGTCATTGCCTAGAAGGTAGCTTGGACTCATCATAAGATGTATATGGAACAGACATCCATGGCGACTCAGCAAGAAGACCATGAAAGATAGAGGCAGAGATGCCAAGTCTTTTATCCTGCTTTTAGCTATCCATCTGACACTCACAGGCAAAAGTGAACAGTTTAGGTCCTTGTTAAAATGTCAGGACCCTGCAGGGCATGGTGGCACACACCTGTTATCCTAATACTGGGGAGGCTGTAAAAAGAGGATCATAGTTTCAAGGACAGCCTCAGCAACTTAGCAAGGCCCTTTGCATCTTAGCGAGCCCTGTTTCAAAGTAAAAAAATTAAAAAATGGTCTGGGGATGTAGCTTAGAGGTAGAATGCCCCTGAGTTCAATCCTGAGTACAACAACAAGAACAAGACATGGTCTCTATTAACTCTTCTCTTCTCTTCTCTTCTCTTCTCTTCTCTTCTCTTCTCTTCTCTTCTCTTCTCTCCTCTTCTCTTCTCTCCTCTTCTCCTCTCTTCTCCTCTCTTCTCCTCTTCTCTTCTCTTCCTGTCCTTATATACATCTCTATCTTTAGCAATCTATTTCTTGATTCTACTTGTTTCCTTTTGGTTTAATTCTCAGACTCAATTTCTATAAAGCAAAGAAAAACCCTAAGTGGGGGCCTTTCAGTCTGTGATTTCCCAAAGCAAGAGAGTATCTATTTCTCAATGATTTCAGCAAGCATAGCGCGAAGTGGCTGCAGTGTGTATTGAGGAAACAAAAGAAGTTAAGGCGAGGCCACTTGATTAGAGTGAGACTCGATACCATGCATTTAGCCCATAATGGGCAGCTTCAAAAAGTTTTGATGCTAGGAAACGAAATGACTAGATCTTTATTTCAGAAGGATTACCCTGATAGGATTGTGAAGAACTAATTACATTGAAAATACTTGGGTTCTTGAAGAGGCATAGAAGCAGCAGAAGCTAAGACTTTAGTGGCAAAAGGATTAAAAGGATAAAAAGCAGATCCAAAGAGCATCTCAGGAATAAAACCGAAATAACTTAGCAACCAATTGCTGGTGGCTAAATGAAGAAAATAGAAAAGATAGCATTGATGTTTCCAACTGAGATGAGTGGGTCTGAGTGCATTCTTACTTCATAGGTATTTTAAAGAAACATTTCTGTCCTCTACATAGAAATGCTATCAAATCTGTTACCTCTTGCCTTCCATTCACAACAGAGAAATTGTAGGCAGGGTTTTAGGCAACATTCCAGATCTTTTTACCACTGGGGTGAGCCATCCTTTCTTTCAAGCTAATTCTATTAAAAGACATCAAAAGTTTAAGTATTTCTTTCCAACTTCTAATAACCTAACATATTTATATTTTACCTTTATCTCCAAATATTGTATACTGTGATTTAAATATATATATATCTAAATGTTAGCTGATTGAAGACTGCATTTGACATTTTCCTGGAAGAAGACCTTAGGAGGTCTCTGATGTGGCCCCTTTTCTGCAGTGTGCTGTGCCAAACAGAGACAAAGGAGACTAGGGAGCAATAAGACTTCACAATGACAGGCAGCCAGTCATAGTTGGCCAACTTGTAAAAATATTAAATTATAAGGACTTGGGAAGTAAGTCAATTATACAGGGCTTTTCTAACCATCCTTGAGACCCGGTCCATCACCATTGTGCACACACGCTCACGGGCACACACACACATATGCACACACATACACATACACACTGAATTATACTATTATCTTGATTATGAGCTTTTTGGCACCCCTTTAACTGTTTTTTGTTCAAGGGTAGTGCTTCACTCCAGTGCTAACATTGTCAGTACTAAGCCAAAAGAAGTTTTAACCAAAGCATACACTCAGAGCACTGTAATCAGGAAAGAAACTATAAGCAAGATGACTGAGAGCCAAAAGTATCTGTCCATCAGGTCATTAGCGTGGAAGGCCAGATTTGGGGACAGCTAGACACTCTTCAGAGGGTTAGAAGAAGCACAGACCTCCTCTAGGGTACCATCTTTCAAGCCAATCTAACTCAACCATACACAGCAGTATGTCTGTGAGGAGTTTAGTAGGTTTCCTGGGCCAATAATGTGCTCTTAAGTTTTTTGTGGTACTGGGGATTGAACTCAGGGACACTCTACCACAGAGCTACATTCCCAACTCTTTTCTTTTTTTAAAAAAAACTTTTTTATGTGATGCAGGGTCTCGCTGAGTTGCCCAGGCTGCTCTCAAACTTGGGATCCTCCAGCCTCAGGCTCCCATGCTGCTGGGATTGCAGATATGTGCCACCATGGGTGGTTTTTAAATTTTTTCAAGTGTGCTAAATGAGAGGAAGCAATTTATGAAATGCGATATTTGATTATGAGTCTTACAAAACATGTGACTGGTAGACCAGAAATATCAGCCATATTTGCTTACTTATTAAAAATACAAATCATCATGCCATGCCCCTGTCCCACTAGATCAAAATCTGCATTTAAAAAATATCCCCAAGCAATTTGGAGGCACCTTGAAATTTGAGAAAAGAGCCCCAAGGTGGGCTATAAATTAAAATAATAGGATTTTTATTTATAATTATTTTTATCTCAAACTCTTACCACTTATTTATTATACAGTAGTCCCCCCTTATCCATGGGGTATATGTTCCAGGATCCCTACTGGATGCCTGAAACTGCTGTTTGTACTGAACCCCACACATATTTTTTCTTATGCATGTACACCTTTGATAAAGTTTAATTTATAAATTAGGCACACTAAGATATCCTCTTATAGTTGCATAAGAACTAATAATAAAATTTCAGAGCAGTTATAATAACGCACTGTAATAAAAGTTAAGTGAATGTAGTCTTTATTTTTCTCTACCTCAGTATCATATTCTATTCTAGACCTTCTTGTGAGATGTGAAATGATATGATGTCTATATTCTGAGACGAAGTGGGATGATTGTTGTAGGCATTGTGACATCATATTGGGCTGCCATTGACCTTCTGATGATGTGTCACACTTATGAATTATTTCTCGAAATTCTCATTTAATATTTTTAAACCATAATTTATCTCAAGTAATTGAAACTTTTGGAGATAAAACTTCAGGGATACTACACTATGTAAATACTTTTTTATGATATATTAGTTATATCATTACAACACCGTATATTTATTATCATTGAAGATATACTCACAACTTGATTTTTTAATATACAGAAATAGGTTATTAACAGTTTGTGGAGATTACTGTTCTGGCATGCAAGTCTTTGGAGAGAGGAATAAAAAAGGAAAGGATGAAAGTTCAAATATTCTAATCTTCTGGAATAACCTTCAAGATTAGTCTGTTATTCCAAAGTCATGATGACTAATTCATTATCTATTAATTAATAAAAAAAAATCCTCATAGAGTCATCCAGGAAACTTAAGTTGTCCTTGAGTTATTTATTATTTTTCTTCAATACCTAATTCTGGAACTCCCAAGCAAGTAAAACTCACAAATCAGTGCTTTAAGGGACATCAAGTGAGAAAGGAAAAACAAATTAAATTTTTTTTAATTATTATTTTTTATTTTATATACTTTTATTGGTGCATTGTAGTCTCACATCATAATGAAGTTCAGAGTGATAGGACATACATGCACACAGCGCTTGGTGAGCTCCCTCCCCTCCCTCCTACTCCCTCCCCTCCCTCCCCTCCCTCCCCTCCCTCCCCTTTCTCTCCCCTTCCCATACATGGTATTGAGATTGGCATTGATAATTTCACATATGTACTTAACATCAATGGAAATGTTTTCCTTCATTAATTCCCCTTCTTCCCCACTACCACCCTTCATAGGCCCCCTTCATTGCTCCACTGGGTTTTCTCTCCCTTTGTCTAAAATCTCTCTTATATTCCAGCTACTCCCTAGCTTCCACCTATGAGAGAGAACATATGACTTTTTGCTTTCTGTGACTGGTTAATCTCACTTAATATAATGTTCTCCAGGTCCGTCCATTTTCATGCAAATGATGTGTCAATCCATAACGGATTACAAAATTGTGGCGTATACACATAATGGAATTCTACTTAGCAATCAAGAAGAACAAAATTCAGAATTTTGCTTAATCATTTCTTAAACTACAAATAGTGTCATAGCTGCGAATCAAAAAAAATTCCTTGATCAACACTAATTCTTTTCTGCATAAACAATAGAAAGCAACCGCCATGAGTCCTGAATAACTTGAAAAAAGGTTTCATCTTCTTGGAACAGGGAAATGCGCGCCAAGGGAGATGCTGTGTCTGAGATATATCTCTCCTGTGTAATTAGTGATGTTTTGACTCAACCACCTGGGCCCCAGGTGAGCTTCTCCCTCACTCTCTTGCATCTATTCTTCCTTTCTTTCTCCCTTCGTTCTCCTCTCTGCTGCATGTCAGGTTACAGGTGATTTGCATTAACAGAAGAAATAATGAAAAACCAGTCAGTGGCTCTTCGGAATGATTTAATAATAACACTTAAACTTGAGGACAGCCTGAGGATCCCATGAGCAGACATTTGAAAGTAATATTTAAATTTATTACTTTCATATATATGAATGCAGTCTTTGGGGAAAATTCAAAGGAAAAGTCCTTGGTCCAACGATTTCCTTCTCAGCCTTGGTGCTCAAGCATGGATGTCCATAGCACAAAGAAACCACACTGAGGGGCTCGCCTCTGTTTCTCTTCCAATTTCCCATATTGAGCCTTACTGTAGCGGGACTCCATCTGGGCCCATGCATAAATCTTGTTTATGAATGCTTCCCTTTGGCTTTTCAATCACTGATGGCAAATCCCTTTGGCAGGCATCCAGGATTGCTCCAACTCATATTAAAAACCAGTTTTTAGTGAATTATGTTAACAGTGATTGTTACACTTGAATGCAGCAATTATGGAAAATTTCTCCAAGAAAATGAGCAGGGGTGAGAGGTGGGGGGGAGTGGCCTTTGAAAGTCAAAATGTAAGAGGCAGGGCACTGCACAGAACACACAATTTGGAGTCCAAATTGGTTGTTCAATAACTTTGGACAAGTTACTTAGTCTCTTTCAGCCTCATCTATAAAATGAGAAACACGGTTACTTACTTTATAGTCATTCTTATATGAGCGAAACAAAACGTTCTTCATAGAGTGCTAAGAACATAAAAGCTACTATAGGGAAAATAAAAATTCTACCTTCTTAGGGTCTCTAACTAGAGACCCTGAGAATTAAACCAACATGAGAAAAATTAAAAGGAGGAAAGCATACCCATTTAATTTTATCATTTTGACATGTGTCTGGGGCTTTGGCAAGGAAAATGGAGGTCCAAGAAGAGCACTAGGAGCTGGAAGCTTTTATACTAGGTTGGACAAAGAGTAGTAAATTGTGAAAATGTGGTAAGACAAAGGAGTTTGTGCTAGGAGAGTGAATTATCGGAAAGTACTAGGTAAATAAGGTTGGCTTAACAAGATTTGTTGGCACAGATTTCTCTCAGCTCTAACTCCCTGTCTCTGGTAATAAGAATGTCTTCCTTCCTTATGGTAGAGAAGGATGTACTCTTCATGTGGGGATTTTATCTCCTGCTTTTAGGAAGAGAAAGGAAACTCAGAGTCAACATACTTTTTTTTTTCAATCTTTTATTTTTCCAAGTGGTTTAATTCAAAATAATCAATATGCCAAAGTGGCCTATTTTGGGGTGGTGGAATAGTTTGAACTCCTACATGGTAATTATCGATATTCTTATTAAAACCAGCACATTATTTCTGAGCTAGTTATGTAAAGTCCTTCTGAATAAACCTAAACACTAAAGTCTGATTGAATGGATCAGCAATACCTAAGATAAACAATGATGTTTACTGGCTGTGGAAGCATACATGAATGTGTGTATCAGAAAAGAGAGAGGAAAAAAAAATGACAGTGAATTTCCTTATACAGTTGAAGTGTAAATGAGAAGAGTCTTTAACCAAACTCAGTTATTTCTGACCCCAAAAATGAGTTGGATGGGTTAAGGTATTTTATAATTTTTTTATACTGATAGCAATTAGCACTGAGATATCTGAGCCATTAAACTCAATAGTTCTCAGCTTTGAGTGCTCATTATGATCACCTGTTGTTTTTCTTTAATTAACTATTTGTCCTGTATCCATCCCTAGGTTCTTTGCGCTGAATTTTCTGGGATGGGCCTTGGCATTGGTATTTTATTAAAGAGTTCCTGTGAAGCCAGTGTTGAGATTTACTAATGCAACCTCTCTTGCTTTAATTCGGTGTGCACCAATCATTCTTTGGAATCCTCTGTAGGACTTGTCCACGTCAATACAGCTAGATGACCATAAGAGTTTTAAATATTCCTAGGCCTCTGGCTGATGCTTTCCATGATAAATCACTGACATGATGTTTGATTATGACTTGGCTTCCCACCAAGACTGGTGGCAGAGTATGTGCCAATCATGCCAGAATAAATGTTACTGGTCCCTGTGATGATTATAATTCTTACTCTGTGTTAATAAACCAACATTTTATTGTTCTAGTTAAGTTTCTATCTCCTATTTCATGAGTCATTTTGTTTAGGGCTGATCGCTTCTAATAATAAAATAATAAAAATAATAAGAAAAAAATATTCCCTATGTTCTTCCCAGTCCCTTTCAATTTCCCCTAATTTTTCTCTTCCTGATAAATCAGTCTAAAAGCTATTATGAACAAACAAGCAAGGCCGGCAAACAAGCAAGGCGTGTATGCGAAAGTCACAGGTACTAAGAGCAGGCTATTAGTAAGGAGATTATCTACACAAGGCAGAGAATGGATTATAGCCAAGTAAGGGTATCAGAACCCAAGAAGAGTCAAGAGGAGAACCAGATGGGCAGGAAAAATGGGGAGGGTTTGGGGACTGAGCATGAGATGCTAGAGGCTATGTGGGCAAGGAGAGAATCCTTCTGGATAGGTGTACAATCTCATAGCCCTTGTGGTGTGAGAAGGATGTTCATGGTGATGGGGCCCAGCAAGAGATTTAATATTCTGAGCAGGACTGGTTTGTCCTGCAGTAATAGACACTGGGGCATTTATCTACCAATAGTTGGCCTTCATTCTTGTGAGACATTAAGTCCTCAGGACTTTCAGGCTGCCTTGGTGGCTGGACAAGTTCCTGCATGTAGAGAATGACAAAGGTTTAGCACCTGAAGGGGGGTGCTGTCAGGGTGAAGAGCTCCTGTCCCTACAGCTGCTGCTCATTGCAGGCAATGTAGACTCAGGGCACAGGGACAGAGTGTTTCCACATCTATCTCACCTGTGATCAAACTGTACACTGTATATGGTGGAAGATGGACATGTGAATTGACAAGCTGGAATGCGCTAAATCCAATGATCATTGTCTTAGCTTTTCTTTGCTGTGGCCAAAATACCCGACGAGAACAATTTAGAGAAGGAAAGATTAATTTATCTCCCAGTTTCAGAGGTTCAGTCCATGGTCGGTTGACTGATTCCAAGGCAGAAACACAGCAGCAAGATGTGGCAGAGGAAAGCTACGCAGCCCATGGCAACCAGGAAGTAGAAAGAGGGAGAGAGGGAGAGATAGAGTCTTCAAGGCCTCATTCTCAATGGCTTGCCTCCTCCAGCCATGACCCAACTACCCACAGTTACCACCCCCAGTAAATCCATTCAAAGTAATTCATCAATGGATTAACTTACTGATGAGGTTACAGCCCTCACGATTCCACTATCATACCTCAGCATATTGTTGTATTGTCGACACATGAGCTTTTCTGGAGAACATCCCATAGCCAAACCCTAACACTTGTATAGTACACTCTAGCAGCCCCAAGCAGAGCTTCTTACCCTAGACCTACAAGTACGAGGAAGATGTCCCAGAAGAAAAACTAAGTTATTCATGCCCCATAGCATAGAATGTAGGCGGGAGAAATTAGTGGCTTCTCTGTGCCAAACTCTTCTGAAAAAAAAAAAATGTATAAAGACATCTCTTTTTAGAAAAGCATTATGGTAGCCTAGAGATGGAACCTTGATAGTTACTTTTAAGCATGTGATGGCTCCTGGATTCCTTTTGTGAGAGAACAATGTCAGCCTCAAACTGATTTAATGACCTGGCTATCCTTAAGATGGGAAGAGGTACTTTTGATTTTTTGGTGAGCAAGTGAAGATAATATGCTATCTCATATTGATATTTTACAAGTTCCTACTTAATTAAAATATATTGTTATTCAAAAAATAAAAGGAAGATAGGGAAGAGGAAATAAGAAAATATCATTATCCTCTGGCTTTCCATCTGAATATGTTGACTTTATTAAAAGCTACTTTCTTTAACTAAAAATCTGACCCCCATCTGCCATTTTTTTTATGGCAACATCTGTAATATGGAACAAACTTTTTTTTTTTTTTTTTTTTTTTTTTTGCGGTACTGGGGATTGAACTCAGGGGCTTTCTACCTCCGAACTATACTCCCAGCCCTATTTTTTATTCTTTATTTTGAAACCGAGTCTCACTAAGTTGCGGAGTGCCTCACTAGGTAGCTGAGGCTGGCCGCGAACCTGGATCCTCCGGTCTCAGCCTCCCGAATGCTGGGGGAACAAACTTTTCTGTGAGGAATGTCTTCATGTGAATGAATTCTTTCGGTTTTTAAAATTTGGTAAACTTTTTATTAAAGTATCACATGCAGAGCAGTGCATAAGCCTGTGCAGCTCAGGATTTTTTGCAAATGCTACATGTTCTCGCCACCAACACCCAGATCAAGAAACAGAGCATGAGCAGCAAGCCAGAAACGCCTACTGTGCTCACTTACCTGCAGGTTCTGCCCCCAAAAGGAAACTCCTCCCCTGACCTCAAACCACAGGTCACTCCTTTCTTTGAGTGCTACATAGATGGAGTCATACTAGGTGGACTATTTGGGTCTACAACCTTCACTCTACATTTCTTCAGTAAAATTTGTCTACCTTATGTTGAGTTGTTTATTTTGTCTTTGTTTAATTTTTAACTTCTATGTATTAAATTTTGCTTTCATTGGAAAACCTGGGAGGTCCATGGTTACCAGCTAACATTCTGACATTCTGCTTCCAACTGAAGAGAGCTTTTACGAGGAACAACAACAAAAAGAGTATATTAAAAAGAACTTTCCAAAATGTTCTACATTACAGTTAATACTTCCTCTGGAAATTTTGGCAAGTGTATAGGAAGGGGACTTTATTGGTCATTCAGAGGATTAGATGTCCTAATTTTGTAGTTGAACAATTTCCATTGTAAACTAACATTAATGCTGTTATATGATTTCTTTGTATAAGTATTTTAGAAATATAGAAGCTAAAGTTTAAATTCAAAGTACCACCAGTGATGTTTTTTTTTTCTTGAAATTGGGGGTTAAGGATGAAAAGAAATCTCCTTCCTAAGTATAAAACATATCACTGTTTCTTAAAAAAAAAAAAATTGATGCAGAAAGAAAACCTTAGTGATTTTTTTTTTGGTATTGGAGTTTGAACCCAGGAGCATTCTGCCTCCAAGCTACACCCCTAGTCTTTATTTTTTTTTATTTTAAAGTTGCAGAGGATCTCACTAAGTTTCTGAGGCTGACCTCACATCTGCAATCCTCCTATCTGAGCCTCCCAAGTACCATGATTACAGATATGTGCCATCACATTCAGTTAGTTGAGTGGTTCAAACTGCAGAATCTTCTTTGTTCTTTGTTTAGAAGTAGGGGGAATAAGATATTATAAAGTGTACAGGTGATTTTAAAAATAATCCCTTCAGGAAGTTGACTGTATCAGTATATATGAGCAACCATTTGCTGAAGAGGTAGAAGCAAGACCTTAGTTGATTGGCAATCTGGGTATGTGGCCAGACATAGAGGCTCTGGCCATCCTTCTCTATCTTCAAGTTTTCTTACATTCTTTGCAAGGGAACTCTAGCTAACTAGCATCTGATATATTTAAAGTATGATATGAGGTAGAGCTATAAGAGCTAGAATGCTCTTGAGCTGATTTCCTAAAAGGAGCTAGGGGACAAGGAGAGGATTGAGTTGCTCCTTTTTATATTGGGAAACTGCCCCACATGTGCTATATTACTGGTCAAACTACCCCATGTGTACTATATTATTGGTCAAACTGCTCCACATGTACTATATTTAATACTTGGTAACTGGCTGTAAGACCATTAATAACAAAATCAAATTATTTTGTGAGTCATCAGCAAATGAGCAGGGAGAGGACTTGAGGTGCTCAACACTGGCCACCAGCATTTATTATGCGCAAGGTGTTCCAGACCCTCTGTAGTGATGATCACATCTAAATTCCCCCAAGAAACCACAAGGCAGTTACTATTTTTATGCCTATATTGTCATGCACAAGAAACTGAGATTAGAAAGAGTAACTCACCAAACGTTGCACAGCTAGTGGAGCTGACATCAAGTGTTAAGTAGCCTGTCTCCAGAGCCAGTGCTGAGGAATCCCACATGTCCCATACCTTAGGAAGCTGAAAGACTCCTTGGCAATAATACCTGCTTCATAGGATTCTGGAGATACTTAAATTAAATGGCCCATGTAAAAGACTGACCATAAGTTTGACCACATTAAAGTCCTCAGTAAAGATCAGCTACTACTATCACTGAAGGAATACTAATGATTGCTACAGTCAGCACTCTGGTTGACTGTAATCCAAAACACCTGATACCACAAATTAGAAGAAGGAAGATTTATTTGCTCACAGTTCTGGAGATTTCAGGGGTTCAGTCCATGTTAGGTTAGGTTAAGTAAGATCTGCAGAACTCAGGGCATGGCATGGAAAAGGAGAGAGAGAGAGAGAGAGAGAGAGAGAGAGAGAGAGAGAGACAGAGAGAGAGAGACAGAGAGAGAGACAGAGACAGAGACAGAGACAGAGACAGAGAGAGACAGAGAGAGACAGAGAGAGACAGAGAATGAGAATAAAATGAATAAGGGCTCTGCATCATGCTAAGTGAGATAAGTCATATTCAGAAACTCAAGTGTCATGTGTTTTCTCTCATATGTGAAAGCTAGAGAGAATACAGGAATAAAAAGGAGATCTCATGGCAATAGAAGGGAGACCAGTAAAGAAGAGGAAGGGGATGGGAATGAGGAAGGAGGGGCAGAAAAGGGGAGGTACTAGGGAAGGGAATTCACAAAATTAAGTTATATTCACATACTAGTATTTCACAGTGAATCACACTTTTATGTGTAATTATAATGCACCAATTAATTAACTAATTAATTAAGAAAATAAAAAAAAAAGAATAAGAGCTCTGCTCTCATACCAAGGAGACAGGAAGCAAGACAGAGAGAGAGAGAGAAAGGGAGGAGGATCCCTATATAATCCCACAGGCCACACCCCAAGGACCCTTTCTGAGGGACTAAGCCCTGCCACCAATGTGGCTGTCTTGTCTCCATGAGGTCTAGGAGATCATTGGAAATACAAACCATAACAATGAGAAAATGATTAACCCAGGAAATCTATGGGGGACATGACAGTAATCCCAGATGCAATTCTCCAGTGGGTGGTTATGTCTAAGGAATAGATGTATGAGCTGATAAGGAGGCAGAGGCACTGCTTCAGAATGAGGGTGCAGCTGTTTTTTTCCTGTGAGTGACTTCTGACAAATCAGTTAACTTTCTTGAATCTTCTTCTAAGTCTCAGTGAGGGAGACCATACTCTTGCCTTTCAGAATTTGTGAAATGCAGGGATGGGGCATGGCTTAGTGACAGGGTGCTTGCTTAGCCTGTTAGAGGCCCTGGGCTCAGCCTCCAGCACTGTAAACAAAAAAAAAACAAACAAATAAAACAATTTGTGCTGTGAAAATATCTGGGACATAATAGAAACCTTGCAGAGGTTAATTTCCTTCCTTAAAACCTCTATGACTCCAAACTACCATATGGCATTGTGATCAACCATAGAAAACTTCGATTTGGCCCCCAAACCATTATCCGTAATGAGCTTCCTCAAGAGAAAGTTCTGGTTCCTGGGTAAGTTGAGTCACTATTTAGATGAGGGGTATGCTCGCTATTTGACTTTTTAATCCTTTAATGCACTAGGAGCAAGAAAAGTTCATACAGAATTACAGAAAGCTCCCTCAGAATCCCTCACACCATGGCAGTTTTATATTCACAGCAGCCACTGGCCTTGTCAGTGCAACAGTGACAGGCACACAGGGCCTGTTTACCAGGGACTCTGGCCTTCTTCCCTGTCGGTCAAGCCTGGTTTCCTGTCATCTGGTGTCATGGTGTTGTGAGCTGGTTTCTTAGGGACTGCATCTCAGATGATGGTTTTATTAAAGTCGTTTTAAAGCCCTTCTTTTCATTCTCCAATTTTCCTTTCTCCTTTTCAGACCAGGGGTCAAGGCCTTTCATTTCCTTCAACTCTGGCTGAGCAAAAGGTGATGTGAAGCAGGAAGGGAAATACTGAAATGACTTCGAAAATAGTGTTAACAAATTATTCATGACACTCACTGAAGGTGATAAGGAAGGTTTCATTCAAGGGGGCTGCCACAATGGTGTTTCATAACAGGAGAGAGAGAGATTCAGCCTTAACTCCCAGCACAAGGAGAGGCAGATATTTATAGCCATGAAGCAAGGAGGGGGTCAGGGGATGGAAAATTATTAATGGGAAGCTTCAGGGCTTACCTTGGGAGATTCTGGATAAACCAACCTCAGACAGGATTGTTGCTTCAGGTAGGCTAGGGTGATAAGAAATGATGATAGGAGATAAGGAATTTGACCTGAAATCAAGGATGGAAGATAGATTTATTTATTTATTTATTTATTTATTTATTTATTTATTTATTTATTTATTTAGCTAAACTTGCCCAGTAGGGTTCTTGCTAAATCTAGACTAAATAGGCAAAGAACAGAGCCCAAGTTTGGACCAAGTCAAAAGGGGAGCTCACAGGAGCCTGACTCGCATTTGGTCAAAGCACAGAGACTTTGTCAATAGTAAAGGGAAAAAGAAAGATTCTTCCCAACCCAGGAAGGGTTAGAAGCCTTCAGTCCTGTGGTCAGGGAGGAAGCACCATTCTCTTTGCTGAGAATGGCCAGAGGGAGACGTGGAGCCCTCACAAGGAATCTCCCAGTGGACTTAAAGTAGAAACCTGTTGGGCGTTGTGATGCACACTTGTAATCCCAATACTTAGGAGGCTGAAGACAGGATTGCAGATTCATGGCGAGCCTCAGCAACTTAGTGAGGTCTTCTTCAATTTAGTGAGACCCTTAAAAAGAGACCCTTTAAAACTTAGTGATACCCTTTTAAAAGAAAATAGGGCACACACACACACACACACACACACACACACACACACACACACAGGAACCTGCAGAACTGGGGCTCCCAAATTAGCCCATATTCCCATGATCAGAAACAGCAAGTCAGCAATCCTGGAGGAAGAGCCAGCTGTGCAATGGACATCCTGTTGTGCATAGGTACAAACCAGAGACAGGCAGGTCCGTGAGACTTCCTGAACTCTGTCAGTGAAGGAGACAGACTCCAGACGGCTGAAATCAAACCTTCCATCAGCCTGCTGGGTGAAGGCTAGAGTTGATTCAGGTTGATAGTTAAGGGGGGAAAAAAGCAATTGCAATGATTTTGAAGCTGAAAATTTATACCTTCCACATATAGAAGCCCTCTCTCATATATATGAAAGCTTGCAGTCTAAGGTCATAGTCTCTGGGTCCCTTATAATGATTAGAAATGTTGCCATGTTCACCCAGTCAAAGGTGAAGCCAGAGAGATATTAAGTGATTGATCCAGCCATAACCTTGCCATCAGCAGAGTCCAGGTGAGTGGAAACCATAAGTCTCTATTTCCTAGCTCATAATTGCTCCCTCTCCACGTTTGAGAAATGCTGTCTCAAAATGATATCCATTATTTCAAGCAATGTTTTATTTCTGCTCCCAATATTTATGGAAACCTGGTGGAAGATGGAAATGTAACAGTGCCTCCCTGGTGCCTCCTAGAGCCCCACTTCCCCCCTGCCCGGCTCAGCCTCTGCTTTGCCTCTGCCTGGTTCTGAGAACAGGAGGCTTAGAGAGAGTGATTCATGGTTGAAAAAGCTGAAGGGCTTCTGCTTGAAGGATTACCTCTGCTTATGCTTTGGCTGCCACTTGGTCATGTTTAAGAGAAAGACTGATTTCAGAAATTGATCCCTTCTCCCTTTGAGCCAGCCAAAGAGGGCAGAATGGAAAGGGGATTGGAGACTTCTGCTGGCTGCTTTGTGGCAGAGGTCTGCGGTCACCTCTGCTTGGGGACAGGATAGGGCTTGGCTGGTCTCCAGCAGCTAATGAAGCCTCCTGGAGGGCCACCTTAACCCCTCTCCTGCTGTAGCTTGTGCCCATGAAGGTGGATGGCAGGGAGGAGGTCCTGAGAAAGGAGGAAAGGGACAGCAGCACCTATCAGCCATCAGTGGGACTCTGATGAGAAGCTGAGTAGCTGGACTGCATGCAGATGGGGAGAGAAAGGCCAGGAGAGGGCGGCATGGCCTCCAGGAAGAACTCCGAGGAACTGTAGGTTGAGGGACCCTGTGCCATCCTCCATATCTACCTGACTTCCTTCTGCTTCCTGGTCACCCTCATCTTACCTTGACTGTTTTGACCTTGGCAGCCTTGCTTACTATTTTTATTTCTCTTTCCTAATATCTTTTAATGGAAGAAGGCATTGTTAGAGCTTGAGAGGGTCTCAGTCATCGCCTGCTCAAACTTTCACTTTATGGAAAGAGAGAATGAGGAAAATAAGTGACTGGCTATGTTAATGTCAAAGAAAGGAACATGGATTTGGATTCCCATTCCCTTCTATTCTCTTCCCATCTCTCTTCTCTTTTCCTCTTTTTTCTTCTTCTCTTTCCTCCTCCTCTGTAGCCTCCTCCTCCTCTGTAGCCTCCTCTTTCTTCTTTATTTGTAGTAGTTGGGATTGAACCCAGGAGTATTTTTTTTCTTTGAACTATACCTCCAGTCCATTTTTTATTTTTGTTTTTGAAACAGGGTCTAGCTAAGTTGTTGAGGCAGGTCTTGAACATGCAATCCTCCCGTCTCAGCATCCCAAGTACTATGATTACAGGTGTGTACCAACAAATTGGATCTCCTCTCCTCTTTCTTTCTCTCTCTCTCTCTCGCTCGCTATTGAGAAGTAGATCAACAGAGTCCTTGTCCTGACTCTGTCCCCAGCCATGTGACTTGGTGAAAATCAGCCAATCATGGGACTTCTGTTTGACCATCTATACCATGAAGAATCCAATTAGAACCTCAGTGACTGTGACAGTCTCATGTGTTCACCAAACCCAGATCTTTCCTTTTAGGAACATAGACAGCTATATTTTCCAGCCTTTACTTCATTATTTGGGACCAGATGACTGAATTTGGTCCACTGGGATGGTCTGGAAGTCAGAATACATCCTGCCAGGTCCTCCTCACTCTTCTTCCCTTGCATAGTGACCTTGGTGACAACATATGGAAGATGACGTATTACAAGATGAAGAATGACTGCATTGTGCTTGCATGGTCCAATACAATGGATGAGAAGAAAGAGCTTTGTGCTCTCTTCTCTCCACCACACATGCTCTTTCTTCTCATCCATCACATTAGACCACACCATGAAACCACTAAACCTTTGTAAAGTCAGGGAGAATTAGAGATTGTTTGTTACAACAATTAGCATCATATCCTGACTAATAAAATCGCCAAGATCACATTCATCCACCACATCTTCAGATTCTGCTCATCATTGATAATTTATTTTATTCTCCTTCATTCAACACATATTAAGCACCTATCGTGCTTCAATTGCTTGACCGAGATGTGTTATGACAGTTCTCTATTTCTCTCAGGAGCTTTCTAGCTCCAACTCCAGATAAAATATGGTCAGAGGAAATTCAGTGTATAAGGCATAGCTTGCCTTTTATTTCTCAGTATTTCTTCTGATGGCAGTGGTAAAGAGGAAACTGGGAGGAATGGCTTTCAACTGCTATTATCCGGCACAATTTTAAGGAAGGCTCAAAGCAATTATTGAGTATCACTGGGCCAGTTCCAGAGGAATGGGAGACAGGAGTGTTTCTAATTATGGGGCTGGAGGAGCCTACCTGAAATGACTCAACACACTATCCAGTCCAGAGGACTGGACTGTGGGACTCTATTTAGACATATCTGTATTGTGTGGGGCCCTTTGGGTTCTTCTGAAAGCACCTTTAAATCAGGCCCATGGATAAGCACTATCTTTCCTCATTAGAACTCAGTTCCCTGCTGGCTGTGTAGCCCACTCCTACTCTTGAATTCTTTAGGTACATTTTTCTTCACAGCACTGCAGCCCCCCCCCAATCCATCTGGCCAGTGGAAGAATATAATGGAGCATATTTTTAGCATGACCAATTAGATGTGTGACTCCCATTAACAATAACGGGCCTTATACTCCAGACTCTTCCTCAATAAATCTGGCCTTTCCCCTTATGAGCAACAGATGGGTTTTCTACAATGGCTCATTACCTCCTGGCTCGGCTCAGCTGCCAGAAGTGAAATATAAAGTTATTTATGGATGGGGAAAGATGCATAAGTCACTGTGGATTATTTTCTGCCATCCTTTTCCGTTTATTTCGTTAGAGTTTTCTATTGCTACAGATGAACAAGTTATTGAAGATGGCGGTGTCCCTACTGGGAATGGAGATGGATGTCCCTTCAGCCTGGGCACTTTTCCTGATGGCCACAGATCTCTGGGGGTGATGCTGTGTTTCTTGCAAGAAAATGATAATTGTGATATTTCCATAGAGAAGACACTCATCCCTCAAAAGATTCTCTAGCCTCTGGCAGGCCATCTCTGTGAAATTCAGTTGGTGGGAGCAAAAGTCAGTGCCACTTAACTGCACGTGACACATTTGAGAAAAGAAAGCAAATAGCTTCTTTAGGAAATGCCAATATTTCTCAGGGCTTGACATCTCAGCCAGAGATGATTCCTCTGTCAGTTGTGGAAGAGGGAGCCAAACAAAGATCGCCATGATAGACATTATGTGTAGAAGTATACAGTAAAGGATTAAAAAAAATCCATGAAGAAAGAGAGGAAAGATGGGAAAGGAGTCTAGAAAATAGCACTGAGTGTAATGTCGCCCGGCTTTGTGAATGCTGAGCAGGATGTGTTATGTAAACAGACTCCATTTGAGGCCAGTTCTGCCCTGGGAAATTCCTACCATAGTCTATGCCTCAGTTTCCTTGCCTAAAATGAAAATAATAGGCTCCGCTGTCAGGTCCTCTCCTCTGTGGGAGCTTCTCTCTCTATTTTCCTTGGCTTAAAATAAACTTTCATCGTTTTATGCCGATAGATAAAAATAAAACAAAAATAATAATAATAATACTAAAATTATCTAAGATTAGTATGAGGATTAAATGAATTTATATTAGCAAAGTACTTACAATAGTGCTTACCATCTACTAAGTACTGTAGCTTTATGTTACTCAAGCAAATCCAGCCAGCAATAAACATTAATTGCTTTGTCTTCCTATGTGGGTCACTGGGGGTGCCAATTACAGAAACTTTCTTGCTCTTCAGATCACAGGAATGGAGACATCTTTCAAGCCAGGTTCTTCCTTAGGAATTTTTGGATGAAGATATAGAAAATATGATTTATCACTTTCTTAGGGAGAAAGTTGGAAGTTAAAATTCCAGTTACTTCCAGAACCCTGTGCCCACATGACCTGGAAAAGGTTGTCTGGCAACAGAAAAGATGAACCCAGCACTGAGGGCAGCAGGCCAAGAGAGGCAGAAACCAGTCCTCATCTATGTTCCAGATCCTGATGTACTGGTGTCTAAGGTAACTACACCCACTCTTTTCCTGTGGTTTTCCTACATAAATGAAGATACTCACCTTTTTGGGAAATGGAGGAAGGGCATGATTTGTTGAAATTAGGTTTCTGACTTTTATAACAAAAGAACAAAGTTTACTGAGAAAAGGCCAAAAGGACCAAAATTTACTGAAAGGTGTAGCTGTGTCCTTTCCCCTTGGTTACAGTTTGGATCTAGAATGTCTTCAAGACCTCATGTAAAAGAGACAGCCATGGTAGAGGCAGGTATTGTGATACCCCTTGCATGGTTCTTGTTGCTAAGAACTACTTTGGCTATTCTGGGCTTTTTGTTGTTCCAAATGAATTTAAGAACTGATTTTCAATGTCTGTGAGGAGTGACCTTGGTAATTTCATGGATATTGCATTGAATCTGTAGATCACTTTTGGGAGGATGGCTATTTTGATGACATTTATTCTGCCTATCCAAGAGCATAGAAGATATTTCCATCTTCTAAGGTCTTCATCAATTTCTTTTTTCAACCTTTTATAGTTTTCCTTATAGAGGTCTTTTACCTCCTTGGTAAAACTAAAACCATATGCAGGAAAATGGAAATAAATCCCACTTTCTCACCCTGCACAAGAGCCAATTCAAGGTGGATCAAAGACCTGGAAGTCAGGCCAGAGACCTTGCAGCTATTTGAAGAGGGCATAGGGCCAGCACTACAACACATAGGCACAAGTAAAAACTTTCTCAACAAGACCCCAAAAGCACAAGCAACTCAAAGGAAGATCAATACATAGAATTGCATCAAAATGAAGAGCTTATGTGCAGCAAAGGAAACTATCAAGAACCTCAACAGAGAGCCTACAGAGTGGGAAAAAATGTTTGCCTTCTGATAGAGGACTAATATCTAGGAAATACAGAGAACTCAAGAAACTCACAGCTAAGAAAACAAATAACCCAATCAAAAAATGGGAAAAGGATCTAAATAGACACCTCACAAAAGAAGAAATACAAATGGCCAATAAGTGTATGAGAAAATGTTCTACATCATTAGCAATCAGAGAGATGCAAATCAAAACTACCTTGAGATTTCACCTAACTCCAATCAGAATGGCAATCATAAAAACACGAACAACAAGAAATGCTGGCGAGTGTGTGGAGAAGTGAGAATCCTAATACATTGTTGGTGGGATTGCAAATTAGTACAACCATTTTGGAAAACAGTATGGAGGATCCTCAGATGAATGGGAATGAACCTACCATATGATCCAGCAATACCACTACTGGGTATCTACCCAAAAGAATGGAAACCAAACTATCAGAGTGACGCATATGTATCTATGTTTATAGCTGCACAATTCACAAACTATGGAAGCAGCCAAGATGTACATCAATAGATGAATGGATTACAAAACTATGGGATATGTACACAATGGAATTTTACTCAGCCATAAAGAAGAACAAAATCATGTCATTTGCAAGGAAATGGAAGGAACTGGAAAACATTATGTTAAGTGAGATTAGTCAGTCACAAATGCGGATTCAAGGGAGAAGATGGGGCATAAAAGGGACTCCAGATGAAAAAGGAGAAACCCTCAATAAGCAAAGAAATTAACTGAAGGTGATGGACAGGGGGTGGGGGGGCACCCTAATGCACATGATGTACTTTCACAAATATATCAAATTCAATCACTAAACTGAACTTGAGAAGGAGGGAGGGCAAGGGAGTGGGGCGGGAATGGGAGAAGGGGTTAAATGAGAAATGTGTTCATATATGCTTTTATCAGCTTGTACCTAACAAAGATGTATGATTACAATGCAGCAATCAATAAAAAAAAAGTGTTCTCTCTTGTTTTCCACCTCCATATGAGAGTAGAGAGTAGAGCAGTGCTCTTTCTCTCTCTCTCTCTCTCTCTCTCTCTCTCTCTCTCTCTCTCTCTCTCTCCCTCTCTTTCTCTCTCTCTTTCCTCCTGGCCTCTGTGATGTGAGAGCTCTCTCTCTCTCTCTCCCTCTCTCTCTCTCTCTCTCTCTCTCTCTCTCTCTCTCTCTCTCACTCTCTCTCTTTCTCCTTCCCTCTCTCCTGCCACCATACTCTGAGCTCTTAGACTTCACGTGGCCTAACATGGACTGATCTGAAATCTCCAGAACTGTGAGCAAATAAATCTTCCTTCGTCTAAGTGGTGGTGGTCAGGTGTTTGAGATCACAACAATAAGATTGCTGATGGAAACACCCTACCTCCTCCCAAAAAGTGTGTGTGTGTGTGTGTGTGTGTGTGTGTGTGTGTGTGTGTGAGAGAGAGAGAGAGAGAGAGAGAGAGAGAACACAATGATGGACTATAGGGAGAATAGAGGGTCAATTTTGGAAAGACAACAAACAGAAAAATAATGTTAGGGTTATTTCTATAGCTCCAAATCAGGACCAGAGTCCAGCAGCTGAGAAGTACCTCACAGATTTAATTCAGATGATGCAATTTCAAAATTTCAAAACTTGCTGGGGCATTACCTAGCACAGGGAAACCATTTCTTCTGAGGTGATTGATAGCTCTAATGACTAAGATACTCTTTCTTTTTACTGGCATAAACCTGAGTTTGCAAGGTTTCCTCTCATCTAGTATTTTTACCTGGAAAACCATTAGTTCTTGTTTTTCATTCATATGAGAGGATCATAACATTTGGATATAATTTTTATTTCTTCCTAAATATTTCCTTCTTTGGGACAAACATTTCTACCAAAAAAATGTTGCTAAATATTAATGAGGGATAAGCTTTAGGACATTTTGAAGTTGACGGGCTTGGTGGAAAGAATGTTTGCTTCAAGTCTGACCATCACTGTAATAAAAATGAAATATCCTAGCCCTGGTACAGTCTTCCTGCTGTAACAATAGATGGCCACAATTGCTATTTCAGGGTTGGTCACCCTGACTTTTACAGCCACCAAACCAGGAGCTAATTGGCAATACATAAATCCAATTGCATTTTTTTCCTGGGTTGATTTGCTTTGGGGTTGACAATAATTAAGGTAGATATTATGCTAAATGGCATCCTATAGTTGGAAAATAGAGTTTTGATTTAAAAGATTTCATTTGGCAGGGAATCTATTGGAATGCTACCTACTTTACCTTTGAAATTGTTTTAAATGAAAAGAACATATTTCTGAAATCTCATTTCTCTGAGAAGAAAAAATGAATTCCTAGCACACAGGAGATCTCCTCTTCTCAGTCTCATGCTTCCAATCTTGGAGGTTTAATTCTAGCTAGAGTTGCATTGCTGTTTAGAAAGGAGAAGTAATGAAATAACTATGACTGCTCTGGGTTGGCGGTGGTGAACTGGGCAGCTGGTGTGATTGAACACAGCTGTTACATCCCTGCTTCTTGCTGCAGTCCTGCAGGTCTAGGTGTGACCTACAAGTGTCCTCCTCCTTGGACTGTAGGATTACGGGGACATACTCTCACGGTAGAGACACAACAGAGCAAGTCTAACCACAAAATGACATTTCAATGTCTACCTGTATTCCATCTGCTAAAAGCCCTTCAGCCAAAGAAAGTTTCATGACTTAGCCCACATTCAAGAGGCAAAGGAATAAAAGATCACTTCTAGGGAGAAGAACTATGTGTCAAATGTGGAAACAAAGTGTGGGAATAATAATCCAATCTTACAGAAGGTTCTTTACCGACTTGAAATTTGCAAGTATGTCCCTAAGTTTCTTTTAAAGAGGGCTGGGATAAATGGTCACATGAAGATTCTTTTTGCTTTTTCTGCATTATCACTATTGAAGATTTGTTCTTTAGGATTTAGGCCAGAAATTCATACTCTGGTCTCTGAAGAACAGTATAGCTGTTTTGATTAGGAAATTATTATCTTGTGATTCACTTTGATTCCTTTCTGATTGGTAACCAGTAAGCTCAAAGACAATTGTAGTGTTCAGTCGAGATAACCATGATAGTCCACGTTTCTTGTCAATTTCTCCTCGCTCTGCAGGATTTATAAGCCCTTTTTAAAATCTTTATATCTATATTCCTCATTCTCTATGTAATTTTATGGAAACCTTCTCAGATATAGTTTGAAAATAGACAGAAATTCAGAAGGTAGTCATAAATAATGCAAAGGACAGTGAATGGGGAGAGAAGAATATTTGCACCGTAATCATTTCCTTGGAATGCGCTATGTGAACTTTGCAAATCTCTTGATCTCTCTGTGCCTTGATTTCCTAATCATTTTATAAGGGTAATTATGTCTCTTTCCACTTACTTTTCAACCTAATGGAGAAAACATGTGGAATCACATTTTTTTTTTTTTTTTGGCACAATGGACTCTGGTTATAAGCCATTTCTATTAAGTGAATGCACAGGTGTGACTCTGGGCCCAGAGGAAGCTCATATTGTTCTATAAATGGAACAAAAGCCTACCCTTGATTTCCTGCAGTGGCTCTGCCTGCCCCTTGGAGTCAGGAGATTTGTAGCAAGCAGGAGAGGCTCCACTTGGGCTCACTGGTGCTTTCAGATTTCTACAGGACGATGACAGTTCTTCAGCTGCTGACAGTTGTGAAATGAGCCGGTGGTCTTGGGCTGATTTTAAGTAGAAAGATTGCCACAGTCCCAGGAAGATTGGGGGGGATTTACTGTGTCAAAGCCAAGGCCGAATACAGTACAAGTATAAAGAAGTTTGACTGGCCACAGAGGGGCCGCTTCCAGGGCAGTGAGTCATTGAAATGGGATGTATGACAGTCCTTTAGTGAGAAGGTACTAAAGGAGCTTTCAGATGAGTATTATGAGTTCTCCAGCCTATTCATAGTTTCCCTTAACCCTCAGTATAGCCTGTGCAAATGTCATACCTTTTCTCATTTTTATCATGAAAAGCAAGAAGGAAGTGGCTTAAAGGGACAATTATTAAGAATTTTAAGACACTTGAGACACAAGATTTGCAGTCTACATGAGTCCAGAGAACATATTTGATTTTACCAACATTTTAAAACCTACATATTTCCAAGAAGCCTTAGGTCAGTGCAAAATTACTTAAAGCTCAGTGCAAAATTCCATATTGAAGCTGTTTCACAGAGAGCCCCAAACTGAAGAAAGCATCATTCTATAGTTCGTATTTTGAGTGTTAACCAGCTTTCTTTGCAGAGATACTGTCAAAACATAAATGCATACCAGAATCAGCCAGACACTCAGCAACTTAGTTAGTCCCTGTTTCAAAATGCAGGGCTATGATAGTTCACTCTGCACTCACTTACAGAACACTCACAACTTGGGAGGCCACTGGAAATTTGAAGTTCCCTGCCTGAAAGGAGCTTGGAAATCATCTTTAATATGCAGTTGACACAGTGGGAGCTCACAGTTGATAAAAGTTCAAGACTGACTACAGAGAAAGGGATAGGGAGGTAGGGCATTTGGATAGCTGTGCTGGTGACCAGTGAAGGATTGGCTTTTGAACTGGGATTTCAGAGATGGGTAGACCTTGGAGCAGTAGAGATGAGAACAATGGCTTGGACTGAAAGAACAGACATGGGCAAAGGAAAAATGGATGGAAAACAATATTTAGTACACAATACCCCACAAAGTTCTGGGCATTTCAGAGTTTCTGGTAATTCTTAGTGATCTTTCAGCATTTAAAATTCCTGTTAAAATGATGCTTCCCCTTAAAATGCCTGCCTCTATATTTTCTGTCCTACAGATTTGTTATTTGCCTGCCCTGTCTTTTAAATACTTAATCATAACTGAGGCATATTTGCTACTTAGCTTAATCCAACTAGGTGTGGCTATTTTTCATCAGAAGCACTCTAATCGAGAAAGCAAACTTGAGGGGTCACTGATAGGTCTTAAATGCTTTATTCAGCTGGGTGTGGTAATCCTACTACTTGAGAGGTTGAGACAGGAGGATCATCGCAGGTTCAAGGACAGCCTCATCAAGTAGTGAGATTCTCATCAACCTAGCAAGACCCTGTTTCAAAACAAAAATAAAATAGGGTTGGGGGTGTAGCTTACAGGTAGAATGTCCCTGGGTTCGATGTCCAGTACCACAAAATAAATAAATAAATAAATAAATAAATAAATAAATAAATAAATAAGTAAAAAAATAAATAAATACATACTTTATTCAGAAACCTATTGGGGGGGGCTGTTGCTACCAACTACTTATCTCAGATGAATATTAAGTTGAGGAGTTGTTAATTTGCTTAGTGTAAATTAGAAATCCTTTTACATCAGTGGGAAACAAATGGTGTTTTAGGTATGCAAGTTGACTAATGATATTAAACAGTCACCTTGCATGGACCTTGCATAGCTCTAGCAACTTTTACTTGGCTGTCCCTCTAGGCATGGTCGTATATGTCACCATTTTCAAGGAACTGGTTTGCCTGCATCGACCTAGGTAAGCCACTATTAGAATGCTGTTGAGTAATTCTTTCCCTCAAAGTTGCTTGTCAAGGGGCTTGAAATGATGGAGATCTGGGACTTTGTAGAGTGTGTGACCTATTTTTTGTGCTGGCTTTCTAGCAAAAGTTCGAATGTTTGATAGAATAAGGTCTTAGACTTGCTGTCTTTTCAAAATTTCACTTAATAATGAGATTTTCGGCAAGTCAACTTAGAGCTATCACCTCCTCTGCTTCTCCCTATATATACACCTCAAGCACTTTACCATAAATACCAGTTTACTCACCTGTATCCTCCCCTTTAGAAAGAATTTCTTAATGATCCAAAATGATCCAACTATTTCATCAGTACACACCTTTAGGTGATGTTTGATAAATACAAGTAGAAGTAGACATCTACAATTCTGAAATGGGTGTGATTGTGCTATCATATCTTTACTCATAAAATTACATTGGACAGATATTTATTCAATAGGCATCTATTGACAAATAAATAGCCAGAAAAAATAATCCACTTATTTGTGGGACTTCCCACTTTCTAGCCTCTTCGGGTTTCTTAACCATTACCTTGCATGGGGAAAGGGCAATAAGGCAGCATTACTAATGAGCAAAGGTAGTCTGCAGTCATCCTTTCAGGAAGTATTTGCCAACTAGAATCCTTGAATTCCCCAGAACCATTTAGAACTTACCACATGGCACCATCCCTCGAGGTAAAGAATACATACTTCTCTACATTCCTACAGTGGGTTCATACACGCCTAGGGAATAGCACTAAGTACTCCTCCGATCCTTAGCATCTCTTATAGCTCTAAGTACTCAGATCCTTAGTATCTCTTATTCCACTAATGCTAACCTCTTGCTAGCATTCATCATACCATCAAGAATTGATTGCACAAATAAAAGCTGATATCTTGTAGTCACCACACCAATTTAAAAATCATTGGCGTTTGTTGAGGTAAGGCTAACAGACATTATGTAATAGGGATTCTGAACACAGCCTTCTGGGCTACACATCGGCCTGCTAGCTGGGCAAGGCTCAAGTAAGCATCTTTGAGTAGAATGTTCTGCCTCTGGATTGTAGCTCATCCAAAACACATTGAGAGAATATTAATCTATCTAGGCTGAAATATTTTAAAATAAATGATGAACTTGGTGAAGGGGACTTTGATTAACTAGATTTGGTAACCTCAGGGCTTTATATTTGTGACAAATGGGCACAGTGGGTACCCATTTCTTAGTTTTTTGAAATAATTAATAAATGACAGCCTGAGTAAATTAACCAGTTAGTCCGTGTCACCACTTATGCCTCGTCACAATTGTGTTAGTCAGCTTTTGGTTGCTGTGACCAAAATATGTAAAAAGAGCAATTTAGAAGAGGAAGCATGTATTTGGGCTCAGGTTTCAGATGTTGCAGTCCATGGTGAAACGGCTCCATTTCTTTGGGCCTAAGGTGAGGAAGAACATCATGGTGGAATGGGGTGGTGGAGGGAAGCTGCTCAGCTCGTGGCTCCATGAGGCCAGAAAGAGAAAGAAAAAGGAGAAGATAAACCGTGCTAAGGAATAGTCCCATTGGCCTGCTACCTCCTACTAGGTCCCAGCTCCCAGTCGTCCATTCAGCCATCACTAGAGTAATCTCTTTATGAGAGGAGATCCACCATGATCCAATTTTTGCCTAAAAGCAGAAGCTCTGAACCTTGCTTCATTGGAAACTCTGCATCCATGTAAGACTTTGGGGACATTCCAGCTCCAACCAAGAACAATCACCTTGTGCAATAGTATCACCAATTAGATTAGAAAATTGACACCTAGGTGAGTGTGGCAGTGCACACCTATAATCCCAGTACTTGGGAGGCTAAGACAGGAGGTTAGCAGGTTCAAGGCCAGCCTCAGTGACTTAATAAGACCTTGTTTTGAAATAAAAAGTAACAAGGGCTAGAGGTATAGCTCATGAGGTAGAATGCTCTTGGGTTCAATCTCCAGTACCAAAATAAAACAGATAAACAGAAAACTGACACCCAGAGAAGTTAAGCAAATTTCTCAAGATCTATTCACTTACCAAGAGAGGAACAAGAGTTCTATCTGAAGTCTATCTTTTGCCAAAATTCATGCTTCTCTCATAGCACAGGTATAGCTCCGAGGCACAGAGAGGTATAGAAGGCCATGGTATGTTTGAGAAACATAAAAAGTTCAAATTTGATAAAGCAGTAGACTATGGGACTGAAGAACAGAAAATAATCAGGGAAGCTGGGCATGGTGGTGCATGTCCATGCCTGTAGTTCTACTACTTAGGAGACTGAGACAGAACAGTCACAGGTTTGGGACCAGCCTCAGTAACTTAGCAAGACTCCCTCAACAACCTGGTGAAACCCTGTCTCAAACCAAAGAATAAAGAAAGGGATGGGGTGTAGCTCGGAGGTAAAATGCACTTGGTTTCTTTCTAGTAACATGCACATACACATATGCATGCAAACACAGAAAATAATCTGTGTAGATGTCATTTACCTGAGAGTCATACACTTTATGTTATAGGTAGTGAGAAGAGCATCAAAGTTGTTTATTATTATTTTTAATACAATAGTGAACTAATTCCAGCTTTGTTTTAAAAAGATGGATTTGAGAGTATTCATTTTAATAATTTGAAATTGGGAAGAGATAGGAAGAAGGACGTCTAAGCAGAAAGGAAATGGTAAAATAAAATTAAAACTAATGGGTGGGGAAAAATGCTAATCCCAAAAGGACAGAATGTAGTGGTTCATTGAATGTGGGATAATATGGAGTGGGAAGGAGAAAGTTGGATGTTGAAGTTACTGCAAAAGTTGAAAATATAAATAGTGATTTAGAAAAAAATCCATCCTGTCATTTATCTTCTAGGAAAGGGGTTCCCAAATTCCATGACAATATTCCTTTTTTTTTTTTTAAGTTTAGGCCTGCCTATTCAAATGCATGTATGTTTCTTACATTGAGCGATGGGGGCTCCAACTTTCACAATTGTTTTGCATAGCCTCCAAGAGGGGTGCACCTGTTGTGGACTTTCAAAAGATTAATATTCAAAATGGTAAAAAACGCAATTATGTGAGTAGTGAGCATATGTCGAAGCTTTAGTTTAACTCATTAATGAGGGAACCGACAGAATGAGAAAGCTAGTCAAAGTCATACACCAACAGGATGATAAAGCGAGATTAAAGATGAAATGAATGTATATGCACATATTACTTCAAAAGGAAAATAAATATCTAGTCATTGAATAAAGAAAAAAGCTAAAATGCTTGCTTTGGCAGAACATATACTAAAATTGAGAACAGAAGTTTAGTATGACCCTTAGGCAAGGATGAAATGCAAATTCATGAAGTGTTCTTTATTTTTTTCAGCAATTTAGTAAGATCCTGTTTCAAAAAAAAAAAAAAAAAAAAGGACTGAGAGTGTAGCTCAGAGATAGAATACCTTTGAATTCAATCCTCAATATCAAAACAAAAAAGTTATTAAAAAATAAAGAACACTCTTCTAGCATGCACACAAGGTCCTGGTTTGCTCCCCGTCACTGTACGACACATACTTTTAAAAAGTAAAAATATTAAACCAGGCATGGTGGCATAAACCTGTAATCCCAGCTACTCACTAGTCTGTAGCAGGGGGATTGCAAATTGGAGGCCACCCTGGACAATTTAACAAGAACATCTCTAAATAAAATAGGCTGGGAGTATAGCTCCTGGGTTCAAGCCCCAGCACTCCAAAAGATAAGGGAAAAAAAGGAAAGGTCTTGAGACGGTGAGTTGAACCTTTCTGTCCCTCTAGCACGTGAAGAAACAGCATGGAGGCGCCATGTTGGGAGGAGGAAGCCAGTCCTCCCCGCGCACCGAACATCTGGGCCTTTGGCTTTTGACTTGCTTGACTTTGGGGGTCTTATTCGGGACGATTCTACCTGTGCCTATATGTTGGAGTGCTAGACCCAGGCCCTTCTCTAGTAATTTCAAAGTCTCAGGTCTAATTCCCAGGTCTCTGTGACTACAATGAACCAATAAGTGTTTTCTATTTTTTTAAGCCAAAAATTATTACCAATTTTCAGACTTGAAGTGAAAAGGTCATTGAAGCATCCTATAAATTTTAATGTCTAACAAAGTAAACATATCAATCTCCATAACCCACAGAAGCAAAAAGGTTCTGGAATCTTTATTCTTATTCAAGTGGGAAAGATCCTGGAGGCCCAAAAGTGAGACAGCCATAGTGGGTCCCCCCCAGCCATCACCTGGCCAGTTCTTGCTGTGACCTCACAAGGAGCCATTGTGGGGGAGTCTCAAGCGGGGCTATACAAGGCCCTCACCACAGCTGGCTTTCACCCATAAGTACAGGGAACTCGTGCTGCTGACCTGTGGGATTCAGACTCACAGCTCGCCTATCGGTTTGGCGGCTTTGGATCTGATTTGTTGGTTTGGGATTTGGGCTTTATTATTTTGTGTGCGTCTTATGTTTGTTTGGGTTTGTTATTTTGTTGTGCTTTTGTTTGTTGTTGTTTTGTTTTGTAGCTAGCATCATTAGCTTTTGCAGCTTTCAATGGACAGTGCTAGGAGAGAGGCCTCTTGTGTCCCAGTGAGGATGCCCTCAGGGCCAGGCTGAGACTCTGAGGGACGTCGGCCAGGGCACCTTTCTCCAGGTCAAATTGGCCCGCCATATCTTCACCAGTGAAGGTGGCCATGAAGGTCCAGACTAAGGACAGGTGTATGCTCTCATTCCATCTCAAATGGATGCAATGAGGACTGTGGAGCACCCAAAGGTGGTCAGGTTGTTTCAAATTGTAGACACCACGACCACGTCCACCTGGTGATGGAGCACGCACGTGTGCGGAGGGCACTGGCTCACTGGCTGTCAACTATGTCTACTGTGTGGAGGGCATATACAAACATGTTGCTGCTGTGTGCTCACCCCAAAGATTCACCCTGGATCCAACCAAGTTGCTCCAGTGAAGGGAGCAGAGGCACCCAGGAGAATTTCTTAACATCAAAGTGTCTCCAGTGAAAGCAGACTGCTGAGAGGGGCAATGCCAACTCCCTGCGCCTGACATCAGCCAGCCCAGCGTGGACTCAGCTGCAGGAGGGATCTGCAAACTGCCTGGGTTTCTTCACAGGTTGGCAGGTGCAAGGCCAGCTGGAGCCTCTTGGAGACTAGGTGTCCCTCTGCCCCCATCTGAGAGAAACCTCAGAGATTTTTTTTTCTGGGTAACTTCCACTGCCCTGAGACAGTTCTTAATTTCTGTTTCTTATAAATTTTATAATAAAATTAATGATCCTGAAAGATGAAAAAAAGATCCACAAAAATGCTTGAGGAATATTATAAATTAAGTCAAATACAAATGCAATGAATGCCCTGGAGCACAATAAAACAGACTTTGTGGTAATCATCTCTAATAGAAAAGAAATCATTTACATTGCTATCAAAAAATTAACTCTTTTGCCTATCTTTGAGATAGAAATAATTTGCATGTTTTCTAAAATAATTATTTTTATAGAATTGTCGTTTGATCATGTTAATAGCAATGGTAATTTATATGCCTCTGGAGAAATAAGTGACCCTTAGCAAGTTTGACCCCAATGTATGACACTAAAGACCACAAAAGCTTGTTACGGTTATACACATCTCCAAACCAAGTACTTGAGAGGCTGAGACAGGAGGACCACAGGTTGAAGACCAGCCTCAGCAACTTAGTGAGACCTTGTTTCCAAATAAAATAAGGCTGGGGGTATGGACTGGAGGTAAAAAGTCCCTGGATCCCATCCCCAGTACCACCCACCCACCCCCCATACACACACACACACACACACACACACACACACACACACAAAATGACCACAAAAATCTTATTACTTATAAACTATGGATAATTTTTTTTTCTTTTTATTGTGAGACATACATCTCACCTGCCAACCAGTCATATTTTTCTGGGAGCTGCATCTTTCCCGACTGCACCTGTGGGCTTTGTGGACAAGTCACTATATTAGTGTAATGTGTCTCTGCTCCCACAATGGTCTTCACCCCAAAACTGAAGATGCAGCTCAGGAGAGGGCTAAAGGTTTGGGGGTTACTGTTCGACAGCTTCGCTCACATCACCAAGAATTTGCCAAATTCAGTGAAATTATGTGAAGTGTGTTGACTTCAGTTTTTTCACTGTAAAATTTATGACACTAGATTTTTGGTAGTAATAGATTAACAAAAGTAAATTACTGGAATAAGCTGGATAATCAAACGCCATTCCTTTTGCTCTAATATGAATTCACAAATTGACTTTATATCAGAAATGATTCTATATAATGCAATAAATATCCATATCAGACAATAGTTTATGATGAAACTTTTCATCTTTAATTTTTATTAACATGTCTTTCTTGTTTTTTATTCAAAGAAGTAAAGTAATCAATATTTTTCCTTTAGAGAGATTGTCTTTTAATCTAAGACTATGTCCTACGTTTTTTCATGTTAAAATGCTTTGTGAATGTGTGTGGGTGTGGGTGTGTGTGCAATTATAGTGATAGGTGATTAGAAGATATTTGATGTTTTTGTTGAGTTTTTTATTAATGTTCTTAACAGAGCAGTTGATTCTACACTTAATTATTATTTATTTGCTCATTTGTTTATAAAGATGGCTTTCTTAAGAAAGCCAACTCTGAACTGTGTGTGGTGTCACATGCTTCTAATCCCAGTACTTTAGAGGCTGATACAGAAGGATCACAGGTTTGAGGATAGCCTCAGCAAGTAGTGATACTCTCAGCAACCTAGCAAGACCCTGTTTGAAAATAAAAACTAAAAAGAGTTGGAGATATAGCTCAGAGGTAAAGCCAAGTCTGGAAATCAGTGTAGGAAACCTCAGAGAGGAAAATCATGCTAATGTTCCCTTTGTCCAGAGTCTAGTTCCAAACCTTGCAATTTTAGGGAAGAAAAGTGTTTTTTTTTTCTGCATTCCAATAGTAGGTTAGTTCATTTAGGGTCAATTCACGTTAGACAAAATTAATCTATAAAACCAGCTCTAGGATGTAAAACAAAGATATAATCGATTAGAATTTGAATGCTAACTACAAAAGGGATGGAGTAATTCAGTTCGACACTTCTCCCTGACTCACAGCATCCTGGCTGCCATGTTACAGTCAGAGAGTGGCTGGTTAGAGCCCTCAGAGCAGGAAACATTGGCTCTAGGATTCAAGGACCAGGCTGGTTAATAGCTTGGGGTCTGCAGTAAGTCCAAGGGAGCTGTGTCAAAGCATCTCTCTTCGACAATGCTCAGAGGACATTGTATTATGCATTTATATCTATGTGTCTTTTGATGATGACCTGGCTAAGAAAATCTCTAACAATATATCTTTCTTTTACAAAAGGCATAATTTCTTTATTTGGGGGGAGGGTGATCTGTTTTCTAGCCAGAGTAATAAGTTCTCCCCATCTGTCAGTGTGTATGACAGTTACCGTTTTCTTTAAAAGTTACAGAGGTTGATTGCGGTCTCATCTGATTTATCATGTAGGAGAAAAGATTTATTTTCTTTTGTTCTTAGGTTCATGGCTGAAAGCCCTATGGCAAAAGATAGGTTAAAAAGAGAAGAACATCCACGTTTATTTTAATAAAAGTACTACGTGATACATGAATCTTCGAAAACTAAGACCCAAAGAAATAGGAAACCTGGCTAGGCATGGTGGTGCACGCTTGTAATCCCAGAACTTGGGAGGCTAAGACAGGAGAATTGCAGGTGTGTAGCCAGCCTCAGCAACTTAGTGAGACTTTGTTTCCAAATAAAACATGAATAGGGCTGGGGGTACAGATTGGAAGTAGAATGCCTCTGGATTCAATCTCCAGTAATACACACACACACACACACACACA
>PVLC010005275.1:58090-77808 GCA_004027655.1 Graphiurus murinus | reverse complement strand
TGGCAAGGTGCCAGAGGCGGCTGACTGCTGGATGACTGACAGGTGATAACCTTCCTGGAGGAGGGCTGTACCACGTCAGCGTGCATGCACCAGTACGTCAGAGCTCGTGGACAGATAGTGCATGCATTAGAGAAATAGAGAAGAGCATGCAGTAACCTCGTGATCACGTCTATGATTGGCCCCAAGTTGCTCCCCCTCCAGCTCCACCTCCTACTGCATGGCTTGATAGCAGGGCCCTCCAGCAGGGTGAGGGACAGCATAGGAAAGTGAGAGAGAGTGTGTCTGTGTGAGAGTGTGTACGAGAGAGTGAGTGTGAGAGAGCCGGGGGAAAGAAGAACAATAAAGAAGCTTAAACCAGCAACCATTATTGTCGCCTCTCTTTCACTGAGCCCCCGCGGGCAGGGGTCGAGCGAGCGTGGTGGGAGGCGATACTTGGGAGGCTGAGACAGGAGGATCCGGGTTCAGCTACTTAGTGAGGCCCTCTGCAACTTAGTGAGACCCTGTTTCAAAATAAAGAATAAAAAATAGGGCTGGGGATGTAGCTCAGAGGTAGAATGCTTCTGGGTTCAATCCCCAGTACTGCAAAAAAAGAAAAAAAAAAGAAGCATAACAAACACCACACAGGATGAATTCAAAGAAAGCTGTGGGTAGGCACAAAATTTAATTTTTGAAAATACAAGATTCAGAAAAAAACTTTCAACATATCTTAGGAGGAAAATCGGCACAAGGAAACAATGATCTAAGTGACCACCATTTCTCATTAAACTGTGAAAACCAGAAGACTGAAAGGTCTTCTTTCCTGAAGGACAATGTTGAAACTTGTAAAAGTGTATGCCCTTTATCTTAGAATTCCACTTCTAAGAATTCATCATGCATAAGTCATAGGAAAGTACCTAAAAATGCATGCGAAAGGGTGGTCATTGTAGTATTATTAAAAATAGCAAACAATGTAAATAAATAATCAGTAGGAGAGGAATTAAGTCTGTTGTTCTATATCTCTATAAATTACTATGCAGCCATCTATCTATCTATTTATTTAAATTTATTTTTGTGATACTGGGGCTAGAACCCAGATGCTTCACTTCCAGACATATTTGTTTATTTTTTATTTGGAAACAGGGTCTCACTAAGTTGCTGAGACTGGCCTTGAACCTATGATCCTCCTGTCTTAACCTCCTAAGTATTAGAATTACAGGATTGTGCCACCATGCCCATTTCTTATGCATCCAAATCATATTCATATTTATTAATGTAGAAAGACATCTACACATCTTTTTAAATTTTAAGAGTAGGCTATTTATTTATTTATTTATTTGTAGTACTGGGGGTTGAACCCAGGGGCATTCTACCTCCAAGCTACACCCCTAGTCCTATTTTTTTATTCTTTATTTTGAAACACGGTCTCACTAAGTTGCGGAGGGCCTCACTAAGTAGCTGAGGCTGGCTGAGAACCCAGATCCTCCAGTCTCAGCCTCCCAGGTACTGGGATTACAAGCATGCTTAAAAGTAGGTTATTGAAAGGCATGAATTTAAGTATTTTCTGAGATTAAGCACATGTTCTCACTAAGGTAAGAAAGATAGTATTCCAACTTTGTCTAAAGAAGAGCAAATGGTCAAATTACCATTAATACAGAAATTAGCACTCTTTCCAACAGCATTTTACTTTAGTGTTAACATTTCCCACATCATGATCAAGAAGCCACGTCTTTCTGATGGACATGAAAACCTCTTGAAAAACCCATTCAATATGACTTCCATACAGTGTTTAAAACAACCCCGATGAAGCAGGCCTGGGGGTGTGCACCTGTAATCTCAATACAGGGGAGGCTGAGACAGGAAGATCAGAGGTTCCAGGCCAGCATGAGGCCGTTTCAAAATTAAAAATAAAAAGGGTTGAGGGAGTAGCTCAGAGGTAGCACACCCCTGGGTTCAATCCCCAGTACCAATGAACCGTAACTCCCGGAGTCCACAGTCCTCCGTGTTGTGACTTTGCCCATCAGGAAGGGAAATCCATCTCCCTTACCCTGAACCCGGCTGGCCTCGTGACGCGCTCTGACACCTAGGTTATAGTGGAAGAGGTGTTCTGTAATGTTCTGGACCTTAAGCAGCCGTGTAGCTTCTGCTTTCTGCAGCTACAGAAAAACTAGCCTACTGGAGAGACAGGTCACAAGGGGAGAGGCTCTGCGGGTGGAAGACCAGGGGAAGACGGAAGACACCCGAGGAGAAGGCCCAGGCGCGGGATGGAGCTATCTGGGGCCCTCCAGCTCCGCCTGAGCTTTCCCAGGCATCGCCCAGGCAACCAAGAGGAGCCCCTCCGCTGAGCTCTGCCTGAGCTCCGGTCCTCGGGGTCTCACGGAAGAGCGGTGGGCGTAAGCGCGCAAGCCCCTGGGTTCGTGATAGTTTGCTCTGGCTCTCACTGGGACCTGGAGTGTGGCTTGGGACCCCGCTGGGTGTTACTGGAAGGTGGTGGGGACTTTAGAAGAGGTGGGCCTCTGAGGAGGTTTTCCGGTCTTGGGGGTGCGCTCTCAAAGGGGGCTGCGGGACCCCAGTTTCTTCCTCTGTCTCTTTCCTTTCCCCAACATGATGTGAGTTCCTTGATCCACCCCTCAGTCTGCACCTGGCCGCAGACTCCAAAGCAGTGGAGCCGACCAACCATGGACTGGAACTGGGAATTGAAAGAAACCTTTCTCTTTGTAAGAAGATTATCTTGGGATTTGTTAGAGTAACGGGAAGCTGACTAGCACAATTATGCAGCAATGTTTCGTTAAAAAACTTGACAATTTTTTTTTTTTTTTTTTTTTTTTTGCGGTACTAGGGATGGAACCCAGGGGCATTCTACCTCCAAGCTACACCTCTAGTCCTATTTTTTGTTCTTTTTAAATATTTATTTATTTATCTATTTTGTGGTACTGGGGATTGAACTCAGGGGCATTCTACCTCCGAGCTACACCCCCAGCCCTATTTTTTATTCTTTATTTTGAAACAGGGGCTCACTAAGTTGCAGAGAGCCTCACTAAGTAGCTGAGGCTGGCCACAAACCTAGATCCTCCGGTCTCAGCCTCCCAAGTAATGGGATTACAAGTGTGTGCCACCATGCTCAGCTGACAACAAATTTGTATAACTGCACATGGCTAGAGAATAAGCAAATGTCACAATAGTTGGTGACTGTTCTGTACAGGAGCAAAACTGTCCTTATTTTTAAAAAGACTGGATTGGGATATGCAAGCAAAATTTAATGATTTGTTTTCCCAGCAGGCATCAGTTACCAAGATCCTATTATAGAAAAAAAAATACTTTTTAAAGCTTTATGATTCTGTCACTTAAAATTGTGGTATAGCCAAGTGTAGTAGCTTGGGAGGTTGAGACAGGAGAATTGCAGATTTGAGGCCAGCTTCAGCAATTTAGTGAGGCCCTTGGCAATTTAGTGAAACTCTGTTTAAAAATTAAAAAATAAAATAGGGATAGGGAGTTATCACAGAGGTAAGATGTCTCTAGGTTCAATACCCAGTACCCCCCAAAAAAAAAAAAAAATGTAATGTAGCCTTGCATTCATTTCATAAAGGTATATTTGAAAATCTGGAGTAATAAAGTAAATAAAGCAATGTTTTGCTAACATGACTCATAATTCAATGCAGTAAAAATTTTGAGCTCATTGTAGAGACATAAGCTCTGAAAACCAATTATCAAAGTGATCTTGGCAATTCCCAGGGTACACATTCATACTTAAATAACTCACACTACCTTTGACAACTACTGAATCCTCCTCATTCCAAATCCTGAACAAGCAATTCCAGATCGTTCCACATAGTTGATATGATGAGAAACAGGTATCAGTCAGTAACTATAAAGTAGTTTGAAATAAAAGTATGCATTAAAAGTCACATTTCCCCGGTTTAGTCCAGTGTTAATAATTGTTGATAATTTCAGAAAGCAGTCTGACACAGGGTTGGAGGAATTGTTCTTGGATCAATTAAAATCTTCCCAGAAAAGGGAGCTGCCATTGGAAACAATCACTGCTACCCTAAGGTAAATTCTTTCAAATTTTACAACAATAATGACATTCATGAGAACAGTGTGAAATATTCTTTGCAAAATCACCTCACATGTTATTTTATTATATCGCAATGATGAGTCTATGTCAATTTTATAAATTAAGAAACAAAGGTCTATATAGATGAGAAAGAAGCTCACTACCACTCCAATGAGTGTCTTTGCATTAAATTAAAAATTTAATTAAATTAAAAAAGCCTTAATCTAAAGCCTAAGTCTCAGCCAGGTGCAGTGGCGCATGCTTGTAATCCCAGTACGTGGGAGGCTGAGACCGGAGGACCCGGGTTCGCAGCCAGCCTCAGCTACTCAGTGAGGCCCTCTGCAACTTAGTGAGACTCTGTTTCAAAAATAAAGAATAAAAAAATAGGGCTGGGGGTGTAGCTCGGAGGTAGAATGCCCGTGGATTCAATCCCCGGTACCGCAACAAAATAAAAAATAAAAATAAATAAATAAAGCCTAAATCTCTTGAGCGTTAAATGTCTAATGACTAATTCATGTTCTATTATAAGTGAAAGTCACACATATAGGCGCGGCTGGCACTGTCGCACCACCAGGAAGGCAGAACCATGACACTGTTCCGTATTTTTCTTAAAGCAATACATACCACACTCCCCGAGGTTGTTCCCTCTGGCCACCAATTTGCTTCTGTCACTATCACTTCCCTTTTGAACTTTGGCCCCCACGTATCTGATCATCTCTAGAATGTATTCTTCAATCCCGGGTCTGATTGTGATGCCTCTCTTGGCTTCTGTCTCACAGCCCCGGGTGTAACAGCCTATCAGAGCTGGGCCTGCATTAGGGAAGAGTCAGCCAGGCAAGTACCCAGGGCGCGAATCTTCTAGAAGACTTCAACACCATTAGGAACTCTGCAGACAGAAAACTGTGCTTATCAGTACTGCAGGTGGTTCTCAGGATACTCTGACAAACTTCTAGGAATGAGAAGGCCATGGTGATCCAGGAATATGCTTGATAGCAACAAATGAATTCAAAAACTTCCTTTCTTTTGCTTTAATGTGAAAAGTTACAGTACAACTTTTTTTCTTTTTTTATTGGCGCATTATGAGTATCCCCAGGAGTAGGATCTATGTATGTACATGCACATACATAATTTGGCCAATTTTATTTCCCAGTACTTTTCTCCTTTCTCCTCCCTCCCCCAGTTTCCTTCCCTCCTCTACTGGTCTCCCTTTTATTTTCATGAGATCTCCTCCCTTCTTTCCTTTTTTCCTCTCTAGTTTCCACATAGGAAAATAAATATATATGAACTTTGACTTTCTGAGTCCGACTGATTTTACTTAACATAATCCTCTTCAGGTCCACCCATTTTCCTGCAAATGACATAATTTTGTTCTTCTTTATGGCCGAATGAAGTTCTGTTGTGCATACATACCACACTCTCTCTGTCCATTCATCTGTTGACTGCACGTAGGCAGGTTCCATAATTTGGTTATTGTGATTGTGCTCCTATAAACACGGGTATGCATGGATCACTCTAGCATGCTGGTTTCAATTCTTTTGGATACATATAGGAGTGGTATGGCTGAGTCATCTAGCGGCTCCATATCTAGCCTTTTGAGGACCCTCCATACTGACTTCCATGGTGGTCTAAACTTCTTGAAAGAGGGTACATTTGATTAGTTTCCATCTTGCTGGGTGGGTTATGCCAGTTTGCCTACGAGAATAATCAGCCAGTAGACATCTTGCCCTTTCTTCTCCAACTGCTTGTTGAAGCATAGATTTGTACGACGCTATGGTCTCATCCCAAAGAAAAAATGAAACAAATAACTTAAAGAACATTACTTTGATGGGAAAACAAATATCTAATTAGCTTCTTCAGGACAAGTTTCTCTCTGGTCCTGGTCATAATATTTATCACATTGGATTGTAATAAGTTGAATTACTTGCTCAAGTTCTCTATAAACTTCCCAAGGATCAAAGCTCTGATTTTTGTTGTTGTTTTGTAACAAACCTGAAAATTTTCAACCAAAGTGTGTGATCATGAATGGCAGTGAACTCACACCCAAACATGAAGTGTATTTCTGGCACTCTCCATGGAAGAATGACGTTGAGTCAAACAGATAAGACCATTTCATTCATAAAACAGGCATTCTTTATTGCTGGATAGTTATAGAAATTTGTGAGCAAAACAGATCCTACAACTCTCCTCTCTTTAGTCCAAGGTTCACGTGTTTCAGTAAATTACTGACCTCATTCCATCTTAGTTAACCTTCCTACAAGGGATGAAGAGTCCTGGCAACTAGTAGAGATCAATAAATGTACATTCTAGCTTGTACATTCTTCTCTTTGATTAATAGGAGATAGTATCTCTAAGTCTGACCAACTGTGTACATGGATAAAATCTAATTTCTGGAACTCGCACTTCCTCATTGAGGTCTAACGAAAATTATATAAAATATAGGTAATAATTCTCAAAATTATAAAGCTCCTGTGCATTTTTTACATCTTTAATAAGAATGATTTGCACATTTCAAAGAATATTTAAACTTTGACAGTTTTTTCCCTTATCTTGGTACAGCTTCTGGCTAGAAGAAGGAATTTTATGCTCTTGACCTGATTTAAACTAATATTTTCCTTCTCTCTGTTGCCAGTAAAATATTGTTATACTCAGCTTTTCTCAAGATGTTCTGTGCTTCTTCGTAGCGGGCTGTAATATTTAAGAGAAAAGGGTGTATCTTTTGAACTGAGGAGTCTTTCTGGGAAATATGCAGAACATTATGAAAAAATAGGCAGAATCTTTTAGGATTAAACTACATTACTTTAATAAAGAAGAATTCTTCACATATGTGGAATTTTACAAGAGATGGCATGTTTTCTGATAATGATCCATGTTAATTTTGAAAGTCACTTAAATATCATGTCAACCAATTATGTTTAAAATCTCAAGAAAATTGGAATGAATGTTCCAGAAAAAAAGATAATACCAAGGACAAGTAAAATTATTTCCTGGAAACTTCTATAACTTGAGTCTTATGAAGTTAAAGATAAATATGAATAATCTTACATTTTGTCAAATTGAGAAGTTGAATCATTTTAATCTACTCAACCCAGTAGAAATGCTATTTTCTTTCACATATTTTCCATTAGATTAGGAAATTGTGAACAGGTTCACAATTCCTTATCTAAACCTTTGGAATAAGTATACTTTGAAATTCAAAAATTTCCAGATTTTAAAAAGGTAATATTATGAGCTTGATTCACATTCAGTACAGTGTGTGTGTGTGTGTGTGTGTGTGTGTATGTGTGTCCATGAGTGTAAGTTTTACTGATATAAGTAATGTAAACTACAAGTAATAAGGAAATGAGTAATGCTCTTTACTATAAATTCCATATAGTCAATTGACTTTCACTGAAGGCTTCCATTGATTTTTGCCTAGCTCTGACATCCTCAGCCAATCTACAGTTATGATTGATAAAGTAATATACCTCAGTCATGCCGCTTAGTATTTCCCATTATTCTTAAATCTTTATTTGGGTTAACTAGTTCTTTTAGTTCTTTTTCTGGCACATTTTGGTGAACACTTGCTCATTTATTTTCATCTGTATGGATATATAGAGAGAGAGACATATTGATATATATTATATCAAGATAGGTAGATAAATATACAAGTGTATATATATATTAAATAAATGCAATTCAGGCCATAAACTTCTAAGTTTTACTGTTTTTAGAAATTTTATATTGTATAGTCTGTCTTAGAACAGGATAGAGTACCCCAAGAGGAATATCTTCAATAAAAGATTAAATTGTTTGATTATCTAATGAGTTTAGAATTATTGGTATTTGTTTATCTGGCAAAAAATTGAAATAAATGTTACATATATAGAGAGCTAGCAAATGGAACAAACTTGAGCTCAAAAACTAAACAAAATGAAAACTATATGTTTCAAATGACCACACTTGGCTTAACACTGACTTTTAAAACTAGTATACATATACTAATATAACTTTTTATTTTAAGACACAACTTAATAATAATACAAGTTTCCAATCATGGGGATAGAATATAAATGGTATAGCTGCTATGGAAAACAGTAGGTCAGTTAGGCAGAATTATGGCATGATTGAGCAACTCCACTTCTGGGGATATATATCAATCAAAACTGTATATATACAGTTATGATTGATAAAGTAATATACCATATATATATATATATATATATATATATATATATATGTATGTATGCAAGATCTTGAAAGTATAGCAGCATTATCCACGATGGCCAAAACGTGGAGGCCACTGATATGTGTGCAGATGGGCAAATGGATCAACAAAATGTGGTGTGACATGCAAGAATCTTAAGATATTGTGCTGAACTAGAATCAGTCACAAAAAGGTAGAGACTGAGATTCCACTCATACGAATGATCTAGAGTAGTCAAATACGTAAGAACAGAAATAGAATGATGGGACTGGAAACAACAGGAAATAGGGAGGCTTTGATGGGTATAGTTTCAGTTTTGCAAGATGAAGAGTTCTGGAGATTGGTTGCTTGGCAACATGAATAAAATTAACACTACTAAACTGTGCACTTAAAATGGCTAAAATGGTAAACTTTATGTAATGAGTAATTTTCCATAATTAAATTTTTGTGTGTGTGGTACAGGGGCATTCTACCTCTGAGCTACGCCCCCAGATCTTTATTATTATTATTATTATTATTTTAAACAAGTTCTCACTAAATTGCTGAGGTCCTCGCTAACTTGCTGAGGCTGGCCACAAACCTGCCATCCTCCTGTCCGAGCCTCCTAAGTACTGGGATTACAAGCAAGTGCCACCACACCCAGCTAAAAATAATTTTTAAAAATGCAAGTTTCCAGGCCCCACTTCTAACTTGATGGACCAGAACTGCTAATGATGCATCTGGGAAATCAGTGTTTATGGTAAGCACGCAAGAGTTGACTGCGTGCTACTGTATGGTCTAAAATCCATTTCCCTGTGCACACACCATCTACCTTCTGAATGAACCAGAAAAACATTTGCATTAAGTCAGTAATGTAGCATTGCTGATCAAGGGCATACATCCCCAAAAGAGGAGTTGATTCCCAAGTCTTTAGATGATAGTCCAGTTTACACAGCAATTATTTTTATAGTAACTTTATTCCAAAGATAGCTTGGAAACTTATTGATCCAGATGATCACTATTCTCCAAAGAATGGGGCAAACGGTAAGTACTGCTTATCTAGTGCACACAGGAAAACTGAGATGTCAGACATCAATTATCTAGAAAGAACAAGGTCAGTGTAAGGAATAGAATCTTTTGTTGAACAGTTACTAGTCACTACTGTGTGTTTGCTACAGCAGAAACTCAATGAACTCTCTCAAAAACTCACCCATAAGTTCCAATAGGGACCTAGCCTCTGGAGGTCAAACTCATCCATCAGTGCCAATAGGGACCTAGCCTATAGAGGTCAAAGACGTCCTATTGTAGCCCATCTCACCCCACCATGCACCTCTACTCCTGAGCTCATTTTCCCCTTTCCCGCTACAATTCCTAATTCCTTGAATGTTGCTTTTAATACTACATAATTTATCACTGTTTACAAAATGTCTGATAATAAACTTCGTGTGTGTGTGTGTATGTGTATGTGTGTGTATGTGCATTACTGAGGATTAAATGTAGGGGCATTCTACCTCTGGGCTACACCCCCAGCCCTATTTTATTTTTAATTTGAAAAAAGGTCTCAGTAGGTTGATGAGAGTCTCACCACTTGCTGAAGCTGTCCTCAAATCTGTGATCCTGTCTCAGCCTCCCAAGTACTGGGATTACAGGTGTGTGCCACCACTCCCAGCTTCAATAATCAATGTTGTAACAGACACTGACGATAATTGAAATCAAAACAAAAGACAATTTCAATTTGAGGCCAAAGAAGAGAAGAAAACTGTCCTTGAAAAACATCTTTTATCACAACTCAAATCAAAATAAAACCTTAAATTCAGGTCCTACTAGAAGATTCTCCATTTTATTTGACCAAAGAGCAGAAGTATTTTTGGTGATAGCTGAATATACTCAAGTTCTTTCCTCAAAGAACATAAAAACTATAAATCCTACACAAAAAGTTATTTTTCCAAAAATACTTTCTATTCAATGAGAACATGAGTACTACAAACAAAATTATATATTTGAAAACACACTTTTTTAATTTTAAAGAAAGTGGTTTATACATGAGCTGGGCCTGGAGGCACACGCCAGTAATCCCAATACTTAGGAGGTTAGGAGGCTGATACAGAAGGATCACAGATTCCTGGCTAACCTCAGCAACTCAGCAAGGCCCTCGGCAATTTAGTGAGACCCTGTTTCAGCATTTCTCATGAGCTCTGGAATATCTACCTCAATGTTTCTATTTTGAGAAACAGTACTAAGAAAATTTACTTTTAAAAAAATCTCACAAGATACCATTAAATTCATTAAGTAGTATTAAATTCATTCATTTTAGGATCATTCTACAAATGAGAATTTTTCATCAAAAATAATCCATTGTGAGCTGGGTGCAGTGGCACCTGCCTGTAATCCCAGCTACTAAAGAAGCTGAGGCAGGAGGATCACCAATTCAAGGCCAGACCGGGCAACTGAGCAACATTCTGTCTTAAAATAAAAATTTAAAAAGGCTGGAGATGTAACTCAGTGGTAGAGTACCCCTGGGTTCAATATCCAGTACTGCAAATAAAAAAAGAAAAAAAATCCATTGTGTATTAAAGCAATTTAAAATTATAAACTCCTCTAATATCTATAAACTAAATGTACCTGCCATTCACACTCTGCATTTTATAGGCCATGAAAATCTCAATAGACTACAGTGATAACCTAAAACACAGTGCACCATCTGTCTGAGATTTCAGTACAGTAAGTTCTCAAAAACAACTTTTAGTACCAATTAGATGAAGAAAGTCCTAACTCAGAGTGAAAGAGTTCTGAATTTAAAAAGAAGAACAGCTACCTGGACTAAAGCATCCTTCTATAGGTCATAATCTCAACTTTTATATGTGATACGGGGATTGAAACCAGGGGCATTCTACCTCCAAGCTACACCTCTCAGCTCAATTTTTAATTTTTCCAGGTACTGGGATTACACACATTTACCACCACACCAGGCTCAATTCCAACTTCTTTTTTTTTTTGGTACTGGGGATTGAATTCTGGGGCATTGTACCTCTGAGCTACACTCTCCCCACTTTTGTTTTCTTTCGAAACAGGGCCTAGGATCCTAAAGTCTCACTTAGAACTTGCGATCCTCCTGTCTTCCTCGTCTCAGCCTCCCAAGTACTCGGATTTCATTTCAGGTGTGCGCCACCACCATTCCTAGCTTGATCCCAATTTTATTTATTTATTTGTTTGTTTGTTTGTTTATTTATTTATTTATTTATATTTATTTATTTATTTATTTATTTTGCGGTACTGGGGATTGAACCCAGAGGCATTCTACCTCTAAGCTACACCCCAGCCCTATTTTTAATTTTTTATTTTGAAACAGGGCCTCACTAAGTAGCTGAGGATGGCCGTGAACCCAGATCCTCCTGTCTCAGCCTCCCAAGTACTGGGATTACAAGCGTGCACCACCACACCCGGCTCCAATTTTTTTTGATATAGGTTTCTGACCAAAATATTGCTTGGTTTCTGGTCTTTGATATGTCCCTTTCCACAACATTGACAACTTTTTTGGCTTTGCTTGAGTCAGACAGCTTGTTTTTGAAAGAGCCTAATTGTTTTTAAAGGCAAAGTTCCAAAGAGATAAAAATACTGATTTTAGTGGCTAGAGTGCACAGATGGGATCCACACGAATAACTACTTCATTTGCAGATTTTATTCATGTTCATGGGTAGGGACAAAAGCAGCACTATGTTTTCATGGGCTTGATGTTCACGTGAAAAGTTACTTTTAAAAACTAACATGAAGTAATCTGCATTATAAAATGTTTACAAGTGATTTAGTAGATTGAAAGAAACAATATATGCCATCTATAATTGTTTTTGAAAGTTAATTTCTATTAAAATCTAACTGAACCTCATACAAATTTGATTGAAATATTTTATGATTTCCAATATATGTAACGTAAACCTCTTATTTGTTTCTCAAAAAATCTTACAAATTCACTGTTTATATTTAAAATAATTAAAAAGGGATTAAAAGCTAGAAATTATAACCATAGCCTGCAAAATTATTTTTCACTTAACCCATATATTAATATAAAGATATGAAATTTAATTTTACACATTAGAATCACTAATGTTTAGAAGTCCATATTCACTAACCTTCAACACGAATTTCACTAGTTTATCTACTGAATACAAGAATAGATAAAAAATAATTGAAATGTCCAGTAACACAAATGAAGAGATTGTGGTATTCACACAATATAATATTATTTAGTAATAAAAATCAATGAACCATGGCTTAATTCATCTGGCTGGAGAAATTTTAAAGCTTCTGAGGAAAAGAAATAGGTCAAAGAATCATGCATACAGTAAGTATAACCCCATTTATAGAAAATTGAGTCAAAAGTAAACAATGCATAACTGTATCTTTGAAAAAGGGGTATGATTAACAGAGAACTTAGGACAGCAGTCAGCTCTGAGAGAGAGAAGCGAATGCAATCAGGAGCCACAGCAGGAACCAACGTCCGAGTGCCGCTCTGTTCTCGGCCACTCAGGAGGTGGCTGAGTACTTTGCTACTTATCTATCCTTAAATTTCCTTTTACACGCTGTGGAGGAAACCAGGAGAAAATGGAAACTGTATATGTACACAAGTCTTTGAAGAGCTTCATCTTGAGCATAAAGAAAAGTAGATGGAGAAAATGTGCCTGTTCAGAGAGGTTCCGCTCTGAATGAAAGAGCGACCAGATGCCACGAAAGAAGGTTCGGTAGGAGAGGAGGCGGTGCCGGACGGGAGAGACGAGGAAGCAGATACTTGCGCTGAAGAGCACAGGACACAAGGCATGTCTGAAGACTGGTCTTGAGAGGGGGAGAAACGCCGCCCGCTTCAACGAAAGGGAAGGAGAGAAGGGTGCAGACGCGCAGACGCCTGCTCTCCACGAGGGAAGCTCGGAGGTCACATTGGGAGCTGCCTCCTCTCCAGCCAAGCAAGGTTACCAGCTGCGAGCCAAGGGCCAGAGTTCGTTTTGAGAAAGCACGAAGAGCAAACGGAGCACAAGTAAATGCAGGTGGACTTGAGCGTTTCACCCTCCCTGCCATCCTGGCTTCTGCCTACAATGTTCCCTCCTTCACCTACAAAAAGCTTCCCCTGTGAGCCTCACCTCAGGAACCCCGTCCTCCAGGAAACCTGCTCTGATTATCCCATGGTAGTCCTTTCAATTTTTGCAGCACTTGACTATCATTTTTCACTTATTCACAGTAACTTACGGTAACTCTTTGGTGTTGTACCCGATTTAGTTTTTATGGGTTCTCTTGTTAACTAGTTCTTGACAGAAATAGTGTCTTTTTTAAAACTGCTCCTTCCATTTTCATAGTAGTGCGTTCTCATGCACACACTGAACTTTTAGATGCATTTTCTAAGTAAATAATATACTGAAACAAATATCCTTTAGAGTAAATAGTGAACTAATGAATACATAGCCAGGCATGGAGGCACACACCCATAATCCCAGCTACTCAGGGGGCTGAGGCAGGAGATCACAAATTCCAGAGCAGCCTGGGCATCTTAGCAAGACCCTGTCTCAAAATAAATTTTAAAAAAGGATTAGAAAGCTGTAATCCCAGTAATTGGGAGGCTGAGACCAGAGGATCCCGGTTTGCGGCCAGGTTCAGCTACCTAGTGAGGCACTCCGCAACTTAGTTTTAGTGAGACTCTGTTTCAAAATAAAGAATAAAAAAATAGGGCTGGGGGTGTAGCTCGGAGGTAGAATGCCCCTGGGTTCAATCCCCAGTACCACAAAAAAAATTAATAAAAATAAAAAAATAAACTATTAAAATGTTTTCATCATTACAGCGTTTAGTATTATTTCTTCATGGAGGTAGTTCTCCCCAAAATGAAGCAGAATATTATCAGCAAAGACAAATTATGTTAGGCCTGCCATCTTGTGGTTGAGCGGAGCCCACTACACTAATGGTTCCTTTCCATGACAATCTTTAATTCAGAGATAAAACATTCAGTAAATTCACAAATAGAAATCTTGATTAAAATCTACTATCATTATATAGGAATACAAATTAAATACACACATCTACATAAGAATACAAATTACACATATCAGTTTGTGTATGTTTACTTGACAAATGAAAAATACATTGTTTATTGAAGAAACAATAAACAAATTATATAGGAATAGACTCCAAATAATAGAGAAAAGCTGTTGTCTATAACTATACATCTACTTTTATTAACACTATTTAAATATTCTTAATTTTGGAAAACTTTCCTCTTGAAATAGGTAATTTTATTTCTCTATCCAATACTAAGTAGTTCTGTTGACTGTTATATCCTGGATCTAAATATTGTCTTGATTTTCAAACTGTATCACCCTACCTATAAACACCTTCAAAGGGAAGTGAAGGAGAGTGCACTTATCTAACCTGGAAAGTGTGGAACGCACATTACTATAGTCCAAAATGGATCTGAAAAGGGTTAAAGATATTGGCCCTAATCTTAACAAATGCATCTGCTACTTCTTCCATACAAGTTAGCTATTTTGAGCAGTAAATTAACTGTCAATAAATAGTAAATAAATAGTAAATGGTTACAGATGCAGTACTTAACAACTGTACTTGTGTTTTAAATTGTCCTAGAGGCTATTGAATTTCCAAAAGTTAACCGATATACATGTAGACACTTACATTAGAAACAAAACACGATCATACTCCAAATCAACTTTCAAGGTTTATTATCACCAGGAAAAATACTCTACTCAGAAAACTTTCTTATGAATTGATTTTGGACCAGTTTTTCCACATGACTCTTGAGGTCATTTACATCAGCTGCACAAACCTGGTACGCCATCTCCTCCTGCTGTTTTGTTCTCTCTAATAAAGCCTCATGTAGTGGGGGCAACGCATTATAGGAACCCAATAAATACAGCTGGCTTGAGGAAGTGTGGTTGATTTCTTTAATCTTTAAGGCTTGCATGATAGCAGGTGCAAACTTGGAGTAATGGGCTGTAGATGAGACGATCACTGGGCAAGACTTGTCGTGCATTCTGTCTGCAACCACTTTGGCGACGGCAGTGTGTGGATCCAAGATATACCCCGAGGCGTTGTAGGTAGAGTTAATAGCTGCCAGGCACTCTCCCTCCGAGCACCAGTCAGCCACAAAATCCTGCTGAAGTTTCTCAACTAGAATCTTTTCTATTTGGAAGTGATGGTAATTTTCTAACTGATTAAACAGTTTTGTCATTAATTGTCCATCTTTATTAGCCATCAAGTATAAATGTCGCTCCAGGTTTGAAGATTTGAGAATATCTATTGAGGGTGAAAAGGTTTGTGCTAGTTTCCTTTCCCTTAAATCGTAAAGTCCTGTTTTTATAAAGTCGGTCAAAACATGGTTCTGATTAGAGGCACAGATAAATTTTCGAATAGGGATTCCCATCATCTTGGCATACACGGCTGCTAATATGTTACCAAAGTTTCCTGTGGGAATACAGACATCTACTGGGCTTCCAAACGAAATAAATCCTTGACTAACAAGATCGAGATATGCGGAAGCATGATAAACTACCTGGGGAAGCAATCTGCCCCAGTTTATGGAATTAGCTGAACTTAAGATTGTTCCATATTCCACAGTAAGAAACCCAGTGAAATCAGAATCTTGAAAAATCCTCTTTATCGCTGTCTGGCAAAAATCAAAATCTGACTTTACACCCACTGCCCATCCATTTTCTCTCTGACTGCCAACTATTTGTGCTTTTTGAAAATCACTTACTCCGTTCTCAGGAAAAAATGTGACCACAGCTATTCTTTGCTTCTCATTTTTACTAAGACGACTAAAACCATTGAGGACCGCACTCCCCGTGTCTCCTGAAGTGGCTACGAGTATCATATAGTTGCAGCTTGGTGGGACGCAGTGTGCAAAAATATGAGGCATGAGCTGTAGAGACAAATCCTTGAATGAGCCCGTGGGCCCGTGGAACAACTCCAGGATGAACTGGTTGCCCGACAGGTGCCTGACTGGCGCAATTTTTGAGCAGGCGAAGTTTTCCCCATAAGCAGTTTCAATCATTTCTCCCAACCTGGCAGCAGGTATGTCCGCAGGATGTATACACCTTTCCAACAGTATCTGTGCTCTTTCTACGTAGGATGCGCCTACGAGACTCTTCCACTCCCCACAGCTTAATTTGGGGAACTCCTTCTCGGGAACAAAGAGTCCACCATCAGAAGCTAAGCCCTCAATCACAGCTTCACTAAAGAATTTGGCTGAAACTTTCTGCTCGTGGTCTTTAGGACAAATGTGCCTTGTTGAAACGAATGTTTCCGAGTCCACATCTTGGTATCTTTTAACTGCCTTCAGCACTTTGTCCGCTACCTCCTCCGGGGAAGCCCCACTCTCACAGAAAACCCGGGCATCAAACCACTTCTTGTAGTACTGCCTCCTAAGTCTAAGTAAGTCTTTCATGGATGTTCCAGAATTCTGGCCTACAATCCTATCTATCTTCATTAATTTCAGACGACTAATTATATCTATTAGGGGTACATCCAGATATACAATTATGCCATTTTTCTTCAGATGCCACATGCTAGCATCGTGCATGGGGTTGGACCCAGTAAGGGAAATCACACTTCCAGATGCAGAGAAGTTGAGCACAGCTTTTCCTTCCTCTTCTAAAAACTGCTCATTGCCAACATCCTGTAATTTTTCAGACACACTCATGTTCCAGGCTTTTTCAAGGATATCATCATCCACATCTATGACACAACAGCCTAGTTTCTGACCTATTATTCTGCCTACTGTTGTTTTCCCCGCTCCAGGAGGTCCCATCAGGATAATATTTTTGTCTCCAAAAACGGAGTGGGTTGAATGCCTTGACTTCCTTGATTCTGCAAGTGCAAAGGTTCTTGAAAGAAATCGCTGTGCATGTTTATCCGTTTTAACATGTACACTAGAGAAACACTTCTGTGTTATCTGTTTCAGATGCTGACACCGATTAAAATGGAGCATTCTCTTTTCACTTTTCTGTCCAAGCCAAACTAAGAATTGGCATTAGCCCTTTTTAAGACATAAAAACCAAAAGAGACATTCGGTTACTAATTTCATGAACTGTTAAAATCCTAAAAAGATTGAGTATGCCCATGCCCACAATACATAAACCATATTCCTTATATTCAATTTGTCTTTCATCTATGAACATGTTGATACACTATCAAGTTACTTATCAATTCCTTATAGGATTCACAATAGGAAACTTGAAAAAAAGAATGTATTTGCTTATAAATGCTTACATAATTTTCTAAACTACAAAACAAAAGTATGACATTTTCTTTCCTATATGCCTCCTACATGCACACTGCTAGGAATCATACTTACATATTATTCATCCTAAAGGTCTTTTTAAAAGCCAGAGTTAACGGTATATTATTATTCAAATAGTGAAGAAAAAATAATAATCAGCAATGAGGTCAAAGGCTATTTATCTACAACCTTATCTGAGTGGGCCCATTACTTTTGTTTCTGTTCCTGTAACCATCATCCGAGGCAGGACTTAACTCAAATTCCAGACTCCAGAGAGGTAGCCAAGAAACTTAGGAAGGTTTCCAATTATAGGAGGAAAAAATTATCTGGCATCTAAAGATGCTCTACAATTCTCCATACTGATTAAGTCTCTGTCTTTGGAAAAAGACTCACCACTAAAGCAAAAACATATGCTAGACAAGTCAAACTTTTTGTCTTGTAAAATGCCATTTAATAACTGCTGTACTAATAATTTAAACTAACTTAAATAAAAGACATGCAGCAGGACTTCTCACATGTTTTCTGATGGAACTAATACGCAATTAAGTTATATCAAACATTAAATGGTATGTTAAGATGTTTTAAAAACTTTCAATAGTATACTTCAGATTATCAAAGCTAAAGCTGTTTCATAACTAAACATTTAATTAATTAAAAGTGAATTTAACTTACAAAGGACTGTCAAAGGAAGGAATTCATTTCCTTATTTGACTTTTCAGCTTGTGCATGCTGTGCTTAACTCCACTGACTTGTAAACACAGGACACGGAGGAACCAATCTTACACCACGAGTTTGTTGATGCTGAGGCAAAGTCAATCTATGAAAAAGTAGAATCTATAATAGAAAAAAAGTTCAAGTTCATCATAACTGCATATGGTACAAAATTCCATAATATAATAACCCATTATTAAAATCTTCTGAAATTTTTAAAGGACAGAAAAATTAACCACTTTTCTACCTAACAAAGATGTATGATTACAATGCACCAATAAAAAAATTTAAAAAAATAAAAGAAAAATTAACCATCATTCCCAGGGGAAATGGAGGATTAGGTTCCTGTAAGCCTCACAAGATTCTTGCCACCTGATCAGTATATAACCTTGCTTAAGTGTGTTTCTGTCTCAAGACATCTCATTTACACTGTGCGTTCATTATCATGAACTCGGCCAACAGGTTGCACTGCAAACCGGGCCTGGATGAAGCTCATCTAACTCCCCCGTTTTCTCTGTAAGGCATCCTGCTTTTGGGAGCACTCCACAGCACTCAGCTTAGGGACCATTTTAAACAGCAAAGTTGCCCATTCAACACAAAAAGAGTAAAAAAAAAAAAAAAAAAAAAAAAAAGTGGCACTAGATAGAGCATGAAAAAGATCCTGTTTACAGCATCAGACTCAAAGCTGGAGGGTGGAGGATGACGTCGGCTGACCTCGGCTGACCTCAGCTGCTAATATGCTGTCAGGTGCTCACATTTTCACCGCTGTTAGCTTGTCCAGGGAAGTCTGGACACATGCTGCCAAGTATTGATTCCAGGTTACACTTTTATCGAGTAGGAGATCCAAATATTGAACCTGTGAATCATGCAGCTCAACTATTATCATCACCCTTTTATTCAAAGCTACTTTATTCTTTTTCACTTATTAATACTTTAATATGTTTTGAATTAAAGTGATCAAGAGTAGGCAATTTTTCTCCAGCCAAAGGACAAAACTATTTCAAATGAAATGGAAATCATCACCTAAGAGTCAAAAACAGAAATTATTTAATTTAAAGAGCAAATATGTTAGCTACTTGGGAGGATCCTCCACTTGAAGCAGGAGGATCACAAGTTCGAGGGCAGCCTGGGCAACTTAGTGAGGCCCTGTCTCAAAACAAAATAGAATGGGCTGAGGAAGTAGTTGGGAGGTAGAGCATTTGCCTAGCATATATGAAACCCTGGAATCGGTCCTTACTACCCCACAGGCAAAGAAAGAAGCAAATGATCTGGCCATAATGTAATCAGGTTCCACTGTATCGCTATACTTTTGTAAAGCGAGTTCTCCATAAAAATATTTTAGTTGGCCGGGTGTGGTGGCGCATGCTTGTAATCCCAGCATTCGGGAGGCTGAGACCAGAGGATCCGGGTTCGCGGCCAGCCTCAGCTACCTAGTGAGGCACTCCGCAACTTAGTGAGACCTGGTTTCAAAATAAATAAAAAATAGGGCTGGGGGTATAGCTCGGAGGTAGAATGCCCCTGAGTTCAATCCCCAGTACCGCAAA